>CM059997.1:19264980-19572730 GCA_030463065.1 Aphidoletes aphidimyza | reverse complement strand
TATATCAAGATAGTCTTACGAATTTGTTGATTCAATAAGGAAACAAAGTAAGTAAAATCTTGAATGCTTATATGTGAAATTTTTTAAGAAATACGTTCTTGAATAAATGTCAGAAAATAGAACAGCCTCGGAAAAAGTAAAAAGTAGAATTGAGAAATTAATCAAAGAACAACATTTGGTTAATATACGAATTGAAAATTTAAAGAGGGAAAATATCCCAAACTCTAACTCTCGCGAACAAGTTCTCTATTCTATGAACTTCAATTGAACGATTTGAATAGACGTCTTACTCAAATTAAAGGGCAGTTGAAAAAAGATAAATACCAATTAAGCAGAATAACTGGGGAAATAATTGAAGAAGTTAGTGAACGTTTCAAGCAATTGTCTGTAGATAAAGACGACAAAAAGCTGAGTTCGTTGGGAAAGTTTATTTGACGAAAGAAATGTTGCCAGAAACATCGAAATCAGTACCAACCACTGTGACGACCACTTCAAGTGAAGCTGATATGGCATTCACAAGTTCAGATGGAGCTAGAGCAATAACAACTAGCATTGATACTCAAGCGACAACGTTTACTGGTATAGATGTTGCGGGTAAATTTAATTTTGGAGGCGGTCTATTGAGCTCGACGCCAAAACAGACCAACACCGAAACTAAATTGGCCTTGGCAAATAATAAGCCAAAAGTTTCTTCGACAATGTTCAATTTTCCACCAAACTATGAGAGCAATACAGATAGAATTGCTCGATTGGAATGGGAAAAAATGATGAAAGAGGATTTCGATAAGAAAATCCAGAAACAACACGAAGATTTTATAAAAAATACACACTCAAGACAAGGGACTATTCCGAAAGTCCAATTTAAAAATGTTCCGACTAGCGTCTTTGATGATGAGATAAAGCTGTTTAAACATGAAGCTGAAACGTTAAAAGAAAATCAAATGAACAAAAATAATCGAAATTGTGCAGAACAAAATGAACTAAACGAGACACTTTGTCTCGAAAATCAAAAACGTTTCAGACAATATGTACCAACTCCTCAGAGAATGGTTCATATAAAGCGTAAATTATCAGATATTAAAGAAATTGATGATTTTGACGAGGATATGCAAGCAAATCAAAACTTACAGCCAAATTCCTTGCCAAATCAATTTTCAAATCGGGGTGACTTACACCAACGAAATGTAAATTTTGAACCGAATGTCGAATCAATACCAAGACGTAATATGACTAACGATTTTCAATATGGTGCTGAACGTACACCACAGTCAACGCTACGTAATGAAATGTCTTCAAATTCTGGACAAAATCAAAATACAGTTAGGAAATCATTTATGAACAGATTAGGAATGATTCCAAAATTCAATGGAGATTCATTTCAAGATTTAAGGGATTTTATTGACATTTGCGAAACTTTGTATTATTCATGCACAAATGAATTGGAAGAGCAGGAATTTTTTGAGCAAATGTTAATACAATTACGCGGCGAACCAAAAACGGTAATAAGTCGTTTGGATGATTTTAACTGGAATGCAATCAAAAACGCATTACTAAAACATTTTTCGTTCTTATCAAACAAAGACGTATTGACAAGTCGTATAGAAAATCTACATCAAGAAAAAAAGGAAAATTTGTCTGACTACACAGAAAGAGCCAGACGATTATTAAAGGAGAAGAATGCAATTTATGCAAATCTCTCCGAAGAACAGAGATCTGAACACAATAGATTGGCTCGACGTGCCTTTTCAAAGGGAATATCTGACAAAAAATTGCGCGAAAAGCTATTAATCCGTGGCGCAAGTACTTTGGAGGATGCAATTGCGTTTGCGTTAGAAGCAGAGAACGATGCAATTACAGAAATACCAAGGGGTGAACTATTCTGTACGTTCTGTAAAATCAATGGGCATCGTGAAATCGAGTGCCGACGCAAAGAAAATGAAAACAGCGACATTGGAAAGCTTGTCTCAGCTTTGCGGGTAATGAACGGTGGTTTTCGAGGAAATTCGAATTTTGGTCGACGAAACTTTAATTTAAATAATAACCGAAGATTTGGTAACAACAATTCACCAAATTTCAATAGAAATTGGTCAAATTCTAATTCAAATTGGTCAAATTCAAATTTAAATCGTAATTTTGGAAATGGTAATCAAAATAACAATGGCTATTCGAATAGAAATTGGAATAACAATAATAACAATCAAAGAAATTGGAATAGTAATACGTTTGGTCGTAATACGAATCAAACGCAGACCAATCAGAATACTGAATTTACGCAAAATCGCGGAAATCCACAGCAAAATATGCGACAACCACAACGATCAAACAACTTCATTCGAAATGCTCGTATAAACACAATTCGAGCGGATTCATTGAATGAAAACACGGCAAATGACAACATAAATTCGTTTAACTATCAATCGGAAAACTAAATAGGATGGAATGTGTAGGCCAACATATTTCATCCAGTATTCCAAATTTGACAATGAATTTTCGTACTTCAGAAAATAATGAACACATTTGTAAAGTTTTAAAAGATTTTCACATGATTTCAAAATTAAATACAGTTTCGCATTGCAAAATAGAAAACGACATAATAAATGAAAACGGCGCGGCATATATATTACTCAAGTCAAATTTTAACAAAAGGCCACTAAAGCTTTTAATAGACACGGGGGCATCAATTACTATTTTGGCAAATGATTTGGTCCCTGAAAACATGTCTATAAAAAATTACATAATAAAATTATTTGGCGTAGTCAAAGATGTGTCAATTGATACAAAGGGAATGGTAAATGGAACATTTTCAATCGGCGATCACAAATTACACACAGCATTGCACTTAATTGACAGAAAATATGCTGGTCCTGCAGATGGTTATCTGGGATATGACTTCTTATCACTATACAAAACGGTTATTGACATGAATAAGATGAAAATAGAATTTAATATGAGCAATGAAACGAATGAATTAGATGATTTTTTGAATGTTATAGCAAATTCGTATGATTTTGAGGAGAATTAAAAACAAAGTGAGTGGCGCAAGGCCAACTCAAACAAAGAAATAAAAGAAATAAATAATATATATGAGTGGCGCAAGGCCAGCTCCGATGGTAAAATAATTGAAGTTGAGTGGCGCAAGGCCAACTCCCAAGAAGAAATAATTGAAAATGAGTGGCGCAAGGCCAACTCCCAAGAAGAAATAATTGAAAATGAGTGGTGCAAGGCCAACTCCCAAGAAGAAATAATTGAAAATGAGTGGCGCAAGGCCAACTCCCAAGAAGAAATAATTGAAAATGAGTGGTGCAAGGCCAACTCCCAAGAAGAAATAGTTGAAAATGAGTGGCGCAAGGCCAACTCCAAGGAAAATAAAAATGAGTGGCGCAAGTCAAGCTCCAACGGCAAAGAAAATATATTAAAAATTGAATGTGAGGGACGCAAGGGCCAATTGAATGATGATTTGAATGAGCTCATATTAGACGAAAATGAAATATTAAATGTCACATCAGATAGGGACGAATTTAGGGACTACTTTGAAGCCAAGCAATTTCTAAACAATGAAATAATGAAGCAAATAGAATTAAAAATTGGTCCAGAACAAAATATGGAAACAAAACCTATTTTTTCAATGAAATCAGGGGTTTTGCAAAGAACAGACGATATTTTCAATAAACTGAATTTAAAAGAATGCTCAGAAAATGAGAAACAATATATTAGGGACATTTGTAGGGATTTTCCGTACCAATTTTACATAAAGGGCGACATGCTTGGTTCAACAGATGTGATTAAACATCACATAAGGTTGAAGCCAGATGCACAAATAATAAACGTCAGACAATATCGAATTCCACAAACTCATAGAAAATTCTTGGAAGAAATAATTTTGGATTACGAAAATCAGGGCATAATTGAAAGATGTCAATCGGCTTATAAAATGATTACAGATTTGTAGTAGACTATCGTAAATTGAACCAAAACACGGAAATTCAGAATTTTCCGATTCCGTTAATTGACGACATATTAAATGGTCTGAGTGGATGCTCATATTTTACAACTCTCGATATTAAGGGGGCGTTCCATCAAATAATGTTGGATGACGAATCAAAGGATTACACGGCATTTACTGCCGGTAACTTTCAATATAGATGGGTTAGAATGCCAATGGGGCTGGCTACAGCACCATTAACTTGGCAAAGGGCTATAAATACGATTTTAGCAGATTTAATAGGCAATGGAGTATATGTTTATTTGGACGACGTAATAATTTATGCAAAAACCAGGGGTGAGCACGACAAAATTTTGTTACAAGTCATGAATGCATTGATGCAAAATAATTTACAATTGAAAATCTCCAAATGCATATTTTATGCTAAGCAATTTGAGTATTTAGGGCATATTATTTCCAAGGAGGGCATGAAAGCTAATCCGAAAAAAGTTGAAGTTATAAAAAATTATCCACGTCCGACAACTGTCAAACATATTCAGTCATTTTTGGGGTTATGTTCGTATTTTAGAAGATATGTTCGTAACTTTTCCAAGATTTCTAGACCTTTGACTTTTCTTTTAAGAAAAGAACAGCCTTTCGTTTGGACAAATGTTCAACAAGAAGCATTTGATCAACTCAAAAATGCTTTAGCCGAAGAAGTAGTATTGGCATTTCCGATCTTTGACAACCCTGAGGCATTATTCTATGTCACGTGTGACAGCAGTGACTATGCTATGGGAAGTTGTTTAAGTCAGGGTGAATTACCGAATGACCGACCAATTTACTTCTTTAGTAAAACGTTGAATGAGGCCCAAAGAAGATATTCGACAATTCAAAAGGAGCTTTTGGCAATCGTTGAATCAATTAAAGCATTTCGAGTCTATTTAAATGGGCGATTTTTTATTCTTATCACTGATCATAAGCCATTCTGTTATTTATTCAATATGAAAGATTGTGGTTCAAGACTTTTTAGACAAAAGTTGGAACTCATGGACTACAATTTCAAAGTACTTTTTCGCCCTGGAGCTCAAAATCATGTAGCTGATGTTTTGTCTCGCATAAAACCATTGTCAATAGACGAAATGTTGGAAGTCAATGCGCAAAGAGATAACGAAATGTAAACGATACATATGAGTGTATTCGTGAAATTTTAGAAATCAGTATCAGAACTGGCGCTGAAAATATTGCATTGAATGTGGATTATGATAACATACGCCATTACATACACTTTAAGAATGTTTTCAGTGAAATATTTGTATCGCAAAATATTTCAGTAACATTTTTCTTGAATAAAATTTTGGTCTTAAAGGAGAGAGAAGACATAGAAAAAATTATGAAACTTTATCATGAAAGCTTGTTGGGCGGACACGTTGGTGGAGAAAAAATGTACAAGACAATCTCAAAATTTTATCAGTGGGATAATATGGTAGAGGATATTACAAAGTATGTAAAAAAATGTGCAATATGTGAAAAAACTAAGGTCATCACAAACACAAAAGTACCAATGCAGATCTCAAGTTTGGGTGAAGTACTATTTGACCACACATTTATTGATTTTGTGGGTCCAATACCCGCAAGCGCGTCAGGACACAAGTATATTTTTACAAGTACGTGTTATTTAACAAAATATCTTGTAACCGTGGCGACGGTCGATTGCTCTGCTTTAACGGCAGCTAAATGTCTCTTGGAACATATAATTTGTCGATATAATTTTCCATCGAGACTTATTTCGGACAATGCTTCGAGTTTTACTTCACACGTCATTAAAGAACTAACACACTTATTCGCGATAAAGAAAATTTTCACGACACCCTATCACCCACAGTCGAATGTCGTTGAAAGATCACATAAAACTTTGAATGCATATTTGAGAGCTTTTACTGATAAAAACAAACAACACTGGGACGAATTGTTAAAATTCGCCACTTTTGTGTACAATAACACAATACACTCAACTACGGGCTATACACCGCATGAGTTAGCCCATGGGTTCAAAATTCAAATACCCAATCATTTAACAAAGCACAAGGTATCATATAATTATGATAACGTTAATGTTAATGGTCTGCACCATACAGCGTTTCTTCGCCAGAGGTGGTTTATTATAAATTACAAAAATGTGTATAAAATTTGTACAAATTTATTTATAACCAATGTTTGATAGCACCGATCAGTTAACCTATTTGCCAACCCTAACGGTTACGGAGCAAAACGCTGCGATTAACTGATTTCAAAATTGATTATTACATTTATTTTCTTGAAGTTTTAAAATATTCAATTAATCTCTTTTTTATGGTATCTGTGCTCACATTAAAATCAACTAGATATATATCACAATTGGGAATCTTTTTATCAGAAAATTCATTAAATGTATCAAGCATAAAATTCATTGGCTGATATTTTCTATAATTACACTTTTCCAATGGTACTATTAATAGATTATTACTGCGAGTTTGGTAATGAGGTAAACGAAATACGATATATTCCAGTAAATGCCTAGATGATATTTCACCAATGATCAATTTGTGAATAAAAATCACTTGGGCCACCATTCTACGTTCTTCCAAAGTTATCAACTAAAGCAGCATCAGCCTATCTTCATACTTTGGTAGGTGAAACCTATATGGCCATTTTAATTTTCGAAGAGCATAAAGTAAAAATTGTTTCTGGATTGATTCGATTCTTCTGGTCTGACCCTTCATGTAGGGGTTCCAAACTTGTGAACCATATTCAAGTATTGGTAATACAAATGTGTAAAAGAGTAATCGAATGGTCCACGGATCCTTGAAATCACGACCAAATCTTTTGATCCAAGCTAGTCTTGATTTTGCTTTTGCTATGATGTATTCAATGTGTGATTTGAAATTGAGTTGACTATCAAGAATAACTCCTAAGTCTTTGATTTCGTTGACTCTCTGGATGATTTCGTCTCCAATGATATAGTTATGATCAATCATTGTACCCATTCGGTGAAACCTCATCAATTTGGTCTTCTTAACATTCAATCTAAGATCATTACGACTGAAAAAGATAGAAATGTTTTTTAAGTCATTTTGCAATTTCAAGCAATCGTTCTCAGACTCAATATGTTTGGACAGTCTAGCATCATCTGCAAATGAAAGTAATGTAGAGTCTTCAACATAATATGGTAATTCTATGATAAATAATAAAAATAGTGTGGCTCCAATTGGATAGCCCTGACCTGTACCAGAGGTAACATCAATTGGAATTGACTTCGTGTTATCGATTTTTACTATTTGCTTTCTGCCATTTAGATAGGATTTAATCCATCTTAGAATCTCGTGGTTCAGACCCATGATATTGAGTTTGTGGATCAGTAGATCAGTATTTACGGAATCAAAAGCCTTTGCTAGATCAATATAGATTGCATCAGTTTGTGTATTTGTCGACAAGTTGTTCAATGTGGATGATGCAAATTCAACTAGATTCGTAATTGTTGATCTTCCTTTTATGAAACCGTGCTGACTATCATTAATGATGTTCTTAATGTGACAATTCAAATGACCTGTTAATATTGAATCCAATATTTTTGCTGTTACGCATTGGAGTGCCACTCCTCTGTAATTACTAATATCATTTCTTGATCCACTTTTGAATATCGGCCTTACGAACGATGTTTTCCAACATTGAGGTACTTGCGCCGTTTTCATGGATTCACTGAGAATTAGTGTGATAGGTTTCACTAATGATTCTATACAATTTTTTATGAATAAGTTCGGAATTCCATCCGGGCCTGAAACCAAGTTATTTGGTAGGTTGCTGATTGCTTGCGTCACTGTTTCTTCAGTTATATCAATTTTTGGAATGTTACTGCATAGATTAATCAGTTCGTTTCTGTGTTTGTTATTGGATTCAAACGTACGCACTGCATCTGGATTATATCTAGAGTAGGCAGTAGAGAAGAATTGGGCAAATAAATTAGCGATTTCTGATTCGTTGTTGGATTTTTGTTCATTATATTCCATGATATTTGGTAATTTATCATTTGATTTGTTCAAGTATTTTACGTGTTTGTAAAAGTTTAATGGCTCATCAGTTATCATTTGTTCCATTTCAATGGTATAATCGTTATATGACTTTCTGACACTTCGATTATATTCAGTCCGCTTAATTAAAAATTCTTTGTTTGCCTCCGTTGACCATTTTCTCCTGGATCGCAATTTATTCAGCCTATTTTTCAAATTAATAAGTTGTGGAGTGAACCATTTAGGGTGTGTTGAGGATTTGAGCTTCTTAACCTGAACATGTTTCTTGATAACTGCATTAATCTGTTCATAAAACTTGTTTATTTTATCATTAAAGGCTATTTTTGAAATTTGAAGTGTGGCATTCCAATCTATGCATGTAAGCGATTCATTGATATCTGCATAGTTTGCTGATTGAAAATCAAGGAATGTTTTGACATTTTCAACTCTATCATTTTTCTTAATGCATTTTAATATTGTTAGTTCAATGGCTGGGTGGTGGACTTCAATTTTCAATAATTGATCAATACATACATCACATTTTATTAAATTGGTGTCGTTTGTCCAAACCAAATCGTGAGAAACAATGTCGCTGGTGCTTTAGAAATCGCAAAAGAGCACCTTTATAGTAAGAAATTAAAAAATAAACAGTATTATGACAGAAATGCTTCTGAAAGCGATATTAAAGTCAATGATATGGTCTTGATCAAGGACCCGCTCAGAAAACATAAATTTCAAGACATTTATGATGGGCCGTATCGCGTGACAGATTCATTTGACAGTTATATAGAAATTTTAAAGAAAGGAAAGAGAGTCAAAATTCATAAAAATATGACAAAAAAGGTTCAAGCACGGCATGAAAATGAGCAAAATGGTTTGAATTAGATCAATCAATTGAATGAAAAATTGAACTGAAGGAATTGAATTTTTGTTTCTTTACAGTATGGCAAACTGGCGCGAAAGAACAAATTTCATACTTCGATACTTCGGAAATTTACATTACAATTGGCATAAGAATAGATTTATAAAACGAGAATTAAAATTCTTAAGAAAAAAATAGAGATAATGAAGTTTCAGACAGCCCTATTGGGGAACAATTGTTCGAAATGTTTTTAGTTGTAATAAGGGCAAAAAATTCAAAAGCAATGCAATTACTTAAAAATTACAAGCTTTGCGAAACATTAATCGCGAACCCAGATCTATTGCTATTTTTGAATTCGCTTGACGATTTAAGCGATCACGTTTTAGATTGGGATTGGCATGAGAAATTATTTGGTCATGAAACAACATCGAAACAATTATGCCTGAATGAACCAATATATATATCGGTATTAAGGGAATTTAAGATCAAAATTCATGACACAATTTTAAGAGACAATCTTTATGGGAAATTTCTTGAATTGATTGAGACAAAAAACTCTTGCGTAAAATATTGCTTAGAATATATATTTGAGAATGGATTTGATAGTTATGATACTATCACTTTGAAATCAGAAGTTTTCACAATTTAAAAATTGAAAATTTTAAATTAACCTTCTTGAATTGGATTATGACTTCTTCTTTCATTAAAATTTATACTAATGTTGGCGTCATCAGCGCCATAAATTTAAATTAACAAAATTCATTCAAATATCACATAATTCGGTGGTGACACTGGCGCTACAAAAATGCATTAAATTTCATATATAAAAATAATTGGGTGGCACCTCTGACACCACAAATATGAACCCGGAATGCCCAAACTAAAGACGGGTTAATTTACCCGGGACGCCCTAATGGGAAAAATTGGTTAATTTTACCCGGGGTGCCCAAACGGGAAACGGGTTAAAATTACCCGGGGTACCAAAACATAAAAACGGATTAATTTACTCAGGGGTCGAAATTTTTTCTTTTTTTTTATCATTTGCCGGGGGCGGAAATGATAAAATGGACCATAAATTCGGAATAACGTGAAATTCATATCTATGGACAATAATGTATATGTTTTGAAGACATTTTTAATCAACAATTATACTTATGAATAATCAAGAGCACTTCGATTCTGTTATCGAAATATTTATTTTTTGTAATTCACGGCATTGGACAAAATTATTTGTGGGTTTTTTTTTTATGAAAAAAAAAACCAACAACGGGAATAGATGGGTTGAATGTGGGTATCCAATATGGGTACCCGCGGTATAATCTCGTAGCTTCTTATTAAAAATGGGATTTTGATATATTGTAAATCGATTTGAGAATAAATATCATTATACCGAAAATTATTATCATTATAAAGTCTCAATCTGCAATAAAACATGCTCGAAATTGTGACTTAACAAATGAATGATTTAAAGTTCATAGTCAAATAATTGATTCAAATAGAGTATGTGCATATTACAGATAGATATATTATTAACTAACTTGAAAACTTAATTTGGGAAAAAAAATAATAATAACGGTGTTTTACCAACTATAATGTACAATAATGATGTTAATAAAGTTGGTAAATAAAAAATTACGTTAATACAGATTATCGACTTATGAATACTATGGGTATGATGTTGCGAATGATAGTGGACTATTGTAACAGTTGCATATGGAGGTCATTTTCTCCAAATATTGGCAAGCTAAAAAAAAAGAAAAAAGGAGAATTTATTAGATATCATTTTTTCAAAAAAAAAAACGAAAAAATGAAAAAATATACGATCGTGTGAATATCCTAAGAGGTAGACGTAGCATCGGGAAAATATTCATCTAGCGCGCGGCCATCTCGCTGTTAAAATAAACAAAATTAGTAAAATTTCTAATTCAAATTTGCAATTTATTGTGTTGACACCCGTCGTTTCTAATTGACCACATACAGTAAAGATTTCATTATAATTCAAAATCGGTAATGCAGTACATTACCGATCATTGTATTTACTTCCTTATTTTAAAACTTTATTATTTTGAAACATAAAAAAGATTACTATGAAACCGAAAAAATGCATTCCAATAATTTTTTTTTACGAAATTCTTCGACAATTCAAAATACAACTAGTATTTTTTTTTCTTACCTGGTATGTATATATATTAACGTTCTTGAAACGCGCAAAGCGTCTACCTCCGGATAAATTTTCAACAAAGGCTCCAAGTTGCCGCCCGCACACGCATTTTAAATACCGACCCCAAACTGTTTTGATATTAATATAATCACTTTCGTGTGTCCAAAAATAAATCTCGTCACCGGAGCCACTGATCTTATTCAGGTTTTCCTCGGCGAATAAACTTTTGTGGCAACGATTGCATGCATACACTTTGACTATTTTGGACATTATTTCTAAACACGGAAAAACGTTAAAACATTGAATGAAAATATTAATGATAAACAGCGAAGAAAATTGACGTTTGAATTATTTTGGTCGACGGTTAAATTTTCTTTTTGATAACAAACACTATAACTTACAAAATTGACGTTTAAATTATTTTGGTCGACGGTTAAATTTTCTTTTTGATAACAAACACTATAACTTACAAAATTGACGTTTGAATTATTTTGGTCGACGGTTAAATTTTCTTTTTGATAACAAACACTATAACTTACAAAATTGACGTTTAAATTATTTTTGTCGACGGTTAAATTTTCTTTTTGATAATAAACACTATAACTTGCAAATTTGTCAAAGACGATTAAACTTTTCTTTCGAATATCGCTATAAAAAATTATTAATACTTCTTTTTGGGGAAATACTGGAGAAAAAACGTACGGGTATATTTTAACGTTTACTGGTTGATGATCAAATTACAACTGATAAGAAATGTCATTTTCCAAAATGGCGTCAATGTTTACCTTATGTGCATTAGTATTGACTAATGACCAAACATGTCATGTGACACAAATGCAGTGCTGCCATTGGATAAGAGGAAAACCGACGCCATTGATATGCGTGAAGTTGCTCGCATCAAACAAAGAAAAAAAACGCGCGCATCTATGTGTGCGTACTTAACAAGCGCACATACATACGTACAAGAAAATCCCAAACGGAGAAAATAGAAAAAACGACGCGCACGCTTACATGTGTGCGTGGTACTATGCATTTGTGGGTGGTACTAGTTTTGTGCATAAGACGCTAGATTTTTTCTATGTGTTCGTATTGGAATGTACAAACAATAACAATGTGAAGCTTTAACGGTTTTCGGCCATTGAAAGAAAAATATTATTTATATAATATGATGAAATTCGGCGATTTATCGATAAATGTTATCAAGAAAATGACACCATGGTCAATTTAATATAAAAATGAATTTTATTATAAATTTCTTATAATATACAACATATTTTGGCGAAATATGAATTTGCAAAATTTTTGCAAATTTTTGCAATAGGGTTCAATCAAATTTAAACCTTGAATTGTAACGGAAATTTTTGAAATGTTGAAAATTAAAATTTTTGCAAATTTGCAAATTTGCTAAATTGCGAAACTTTTACGGCACAAAATTTACTTATTTTAATATGAATAAGGTAAAAAAAAAAAAAAAAATGAAAATTTGAATTTTTACTTAAAAACTAAAAATACATTTTTGTGAGAAACTTATTGGCTATTGGGATGGCTCATAAACAATGAAATTTTGTGCAATGAATGAAATTTCATCCAAAAAGCTAAAATCGGTTTGAGTTGAGGCGTCAACGCGATCCAGGTCATGCGGATTAATGGCTTCGAAGTCAGAATCATAGTCCCAATTCAGTGGCTCTGGAGATTCTGGCTGTTCTGGCGAATATGGTGGCAACAAATCTAAATCATTGAAAATGCCATGATCCTCGAATTCAGCATACATGTCCAATTCATTAATGAGATTGTCCAAATCAGCGTTGCTTATTATGTCATATAATTCATCCGAATCGTAATTAACAATTAAATCGATCTCATCATCTTCAAATGAAAATTCTTCGGGCATGAGCATTGGCCGTTCGTCAATCAAATTAACATTGTCCAGGAGCGATGGCGGAGGCACAGATAAATGCATACATGTTAAATTAGCCGCGGAAAAATCGAATTTAAACTTCTTGGTTAATGGCCATTCGAATTCATCATCTTTATCGGCCAACTTTCGCTTTAAATTCTTCCGAGAATTTAAACTTTTTCCGGACTCACTTTGAATATTAAATAAGCGCAGGATGGGCGACGGTGTAAAATCCATTATTTGACCAATTATTTTTCGGCAATTTTTGCAAAAAACGATTTCACCGAATAAATTCACGTTCAAACAATTCTTCCATGCGCAGAAAAACACTATAAATCCATATAAAACATTTCGACTTTGATTACCATTTTGCACAACACTGATAACTGATTAATAAACTTACCGTTATTTTCACGTTTTATAACGTGAATCTCGTTCGAAATATTGATTCCGCACGAGCAAATCAAGACTTTGAATACGCAATTCAAATAAAAATGCACAAATGGATACATTTTGCGTAAATTTCAAGATATTGATACAGGGAATTTCAATTTCACTCTTTATCGGTTAATAGAAAATTGAATACTTCAAAGAATTAGAAGTTAACTAGATGAATAACAAAAACTGAATGATTCTCAATTCAGTTTTGAAATCGATCCGTGGTCCAAATAATGCCGAATTTTTCATATTCGACCATTAAAAATGTAATTTATGTAAAAATCGCAGCATTGACATTTTTCTGTAATCAGTGCATTATTTCAAATACGACGCGGTATTCCGAAGGGATTAATAAGATCATAAACTAATGCGTCTATGCCACTTACGATCAACCGCACTGTATCAAATACCAATAGCGGTTCAAGTGTTTGGGGTCATAAAATTTTTTGTTTATGTAAATACTGCTCACGAGAGTGAATTTTTTTTTTAACGGAATTTACTTATAAAATTTAAAAGAACGCGTTTACCCCATAGACACAATCATACAATTTCAAAACAAACTGAAAAATTGAAATCAAATTTTCTATTCCAGCCAAAATGAAATTGCTATCAATAATACTGTGTCTGGGAAGCTTTTATAATATAAATTGCCAAAAATACATGATCAATGACTTGGGAAAATTGGCAATATCGGGCCAAAAATGGGAATTACAATATACGTTAGATTTAAAAGAATACACATATACGTCAGAACTACTAAATGATTGCATTGATACACTGAGGAAAATATGTGACAATAGAAAAAACAATTTATGTATATATTTTCTAAGACGAACCGAACAATTGTATTCAAGTGTAGGGATGGATATCTCAAAATTGGACATTCTTAAAAGGGCCAAAAAATCACTAAAAGTAGGGAACAATATCCAAATATCGGACATTTCGAAATGGGACAAAAAATCTTTAAGTATAGGGAACAATATCTCAAAATTGGGCATACTTAAAAGAGACAAGAGATTGATATTTTTAATTCCAATTATCATTGGCATAAGCGTTATGAGCTTTATTGCAGGCTTGGCGGTGGCGCGACAAGCAATAATAGATGTAAAAACTGAATTAAAGCGAAACAACAAAATTTTAGAGCAAATGGCAAATACTACAAGTAGAATTTTGATGATACAAGAAGAAACAATTAAAAATTCAGATGATGCATTTGCTATTATTCGCGAATCAATTAATAATTTGACAAGAGAAATAGATCAGGATCGAATTTTTAATAACGCAATTCATATAGTCTTATTGGCCATGCAGGGGCATGAGAAATATCAAGCAAAATTAAACCATTTGTACAGCAATTCTATGAAATCTCGCATATTTGAAATAATAGATTATGCAAACTTCACACAAACTTTGAGAAAAATCAATACCCGGCTAGAGCCAAAATTAACATTACCACGTGTTAGTTTAATCAGAGATAATAAAATATTTGAAACCTCATATGTTTATAATAACACACACATTGTGCTGTCAATTGAAATACCAATATTGCATGGAATACAATACGATTTTTTCGAATTTGTACCAATTCCTATAAAAAATGAACAGACAGTTGAAATACTGGATATGTCACATTTGACATTTTACACCAATAAATCAGTAATAAAACAATTTTCGCATGAAATCGAATATAATCAATGCAAATCGTACGAAAAAATCACAATTTGCGATACATTTATCGAAAACGACATTGATCATTCGGAATGTATGTTAAACTTGTTGACACTAAATAGTGACAAGGGGTGTGTCTACAAGCAAATTCCGGCACAGAATTATTTTATTCGTATTTCGAAATCAAAAATCTTTGCATTTATAGTCAATGAAATTTCAATAATATTGCAATGTAAGAGGAGAGAAGAAATTGTGGTCTTGTCAAAAAACAGAGAAATCTCCTTGGACGGGGGTTGCTCAATTTACAAATATTCAAAAAATAATTATTTTAATGAGTCAACATTGATAATATCAAATATTGGAACCAATTTGATCAAATTAAATACGAATTTGTCATTTCTGCCAAAGGGGGACAGAATAAAACCAATTTTACTTTGGAACAAACAAGAGCTTCGACATATTGAAACTTCGAAGCATATTGATAAAATCAAGGGGGCTATACAAATTAGTAAAGAAAATATCGAACAATTAACATTGAAAAATCCATTTTCGCAAATTTACAACAAAATTTCGGACTTCATGAAAGAAAAAACCAATCAATTTTTGCTATACGTGATTGGAATTATAATTTTACTAATAATAATAAAAGCATTAATAAGTAAACTTCTAAAATGCAAAAAATGATTTTCATTTTCAGAATGAATTTCGTTGTGACTTATTGCCTGGTACTTATGCTTATCGAAAATTCAGTCCAAGTCAATTTGATGCCAGACAACGAATTGGATGGAATTATTTTCCAGCCCTTTGAAAAAGTTTCGTTGCAAACGGAATCACACTTTTTTGCTTATGGTTTTAATGTATCAACCTTGAATTACACTCAAACAGACATATAATTGAAAATGCGTGTCCAAATGAATTAGGTACCTTGCATTTATATGACTTCGCTTTAAGGCAATTGAATTTAACATGGAATATCCAATCTAATGAAAGACTTGCAACTGCGTATCCGATATCAATTAGTCCTATCAAATTAACTAATTTAGAGGAAAAAACACAGACATTTTCAACCTCAGATTGCAGTATAGTAAATATTTTGACAAATAAATTCTTGGAAATGAATAGGGAATTAAATAAATTGGCAAATCTAGACTTCGAAACAATAAATTATTTTATATCACCGGAACAATTTCGATATGACGCATTGAGCTTAATCTCCAGATATGCCAATAACACACAAATATGAAATATTTTATGAGACAAACGAAATAGATAAATTTATTACTTATAAACTCAACATGAAACGCGAACACAAATTAGTAATTTCACTTATGCTTATGTTGTTTTGCACTACATGTGCACTAATATATGTTTATGTAGTACGATTTAATGAACATTTATGGTTCACATAGACACACAATTTATTTAGAACAATTTTCAAGACGTATTTGGAAAAATTGCACATTGCTTTCATGATTTTACTTTAGAAATAAGGACTACTTTTCTTTTCAAATGGGGGGAGTAATGTAACCAGCTCGGCTATGGGTTATCAGAATACATTTAGAAAATATTACTAAAATTAAGAGTGATAACCCATATGCATTCGCTGTTACATAATATTACATAAAAAGCTAAAAATAGCAAATGATGTCATTTGTATCCAATAAGCATTCGTTGCTAAAAATAGTAAATGATGTCATTTGTATCCAATAAGCATTCGTTGCTAAAAATAGTAAATGATGTCATTTGTATCCAATAAGCATTCGTTGTTAAAAATAGAAAAGTGATGTCATTTGTATTCTCCAATAAGCATTCGTTATTATCAAATAGCCGGTTATAAATATAACGCTCTTACGCCGCTGGGGAGACACTAACGCTCATAAAAAATACCACTCGTAAGGAACCATTAAAACCATAAATAGTCACGACGCTGGAGGCATCAAATCATCAAAGCTAAATTACCGACACCACATATTTTTATAGTTATTTTTAGTTGGTCACGTGACCAAAAATTAGTATAAAAAGAGTAGCGTTTCTAAGGAGATTATCTCATTCGGTCTTCAGACCCGACTGGAATAACTAGAAGTTATATTCGGTACAACTTGAAGATTGAAAGTTCTGATCTAAAGTCAGTTCTCAGACCCGACTGGAGTAACTGAGGTTATAACCGGTACAACTTGAGAATTAGATAAGCTCAGTACTTATTTGGATCTCAGACCCGACTGAAATAACTCAGATTATATTCGGTACAACTTGAGATTCCAAAAGGTTCTGTTTTAACGATCAGATAAGTTGTTAAGACTTAGACAAATTCAGCTCGAGTCAAAATAATAACTTAGAGAAATTTAAGTTGTTTTGGACTTAGACGAATCAAGTTCTAATCGTAAAAATAATAACTTAGAGAAATTCGTAATAATAATAACTCTGGTTGATGAGTTAAGTCGATAAATATCCAAAAGCCCCCATTGGATACACTAGAGAGTTTGTGACACAACAAAATAAACCAAAAAATCAAAACTCACAAAAGAAAAAAGTAAATCAAAACAATAAAAGAGCTCAGAATACGAATAAACAGTTTACAAATGTAAAGCTGAATCAAAATAATGGTACTCGATTTGACCATCGAAATTTTAATAACTACCGAAACTATAACCGTTTTCACCATAATAATAATTTTCCCAGGCAGAATAATTATCGAAATATAAACCGTTTCAATCGTTCAAATCATTATGTACCATATACGCCGATATTTAGACACAATTATCAAGATCATCAAAATTTTCCCTATCATTATATGAACACCGACCAGTTCATTCGGCCGCAATTCCAGCCACAATACCAGCAACAATTTCAACAGCATTTTCAATTACCACTTCAACCACCAATCCAGAACCAGTGGCAACCACAATATCATCCAACATATCAAAGACAACCATTTCACCACCAGTTTACTCAATAAACAACAAAACAGATGCAATTGAGTTTTTGGAATATATGATGCTACTAGAAATGAAAAATTTAGATGAGTTGCCGATCAATGATTCAACAATTGACATATTTATAGATAAAATAAATTCACTTCAGATGCAAGTGAATGAAATCCAGAAAGATACCGCAAAACCAACAACAAAATTAACAGCTAATGGTTCATATTGCAGTGGCAACAACCTAGACAGTTTTAATAAGATTTACTGCCATAATGTTAATGGGCTTCGTACCAAATTACCAGAATTTTTTGCTAATATATTAATTTCTCCTTTTAAGGTTTACATGTTATGTGAAACTAACCTTGATGACACAATTCCATCATCAAATGTATTCCCGAATGATTTTAATGTATACAGATGTGATAGGTCGAGCCTTACTGAGAGTAATCAATCAAAAAAGAAGAAAAATGGTGGCGGTGTTCTAATTGCGGTTCATGAATCATTAAATTCTCACGTAATAGGAAATGGTGAAACATTTGGTACAGAATTAATTTGTGTACAGGTGAACCTTGGCGATTTTAATTTATTCTTAATAGAATCATACATTAGACCAGACTCACCATTGGCAGTATACCAAGCAAATATGGATGCAATAAAATCATTCACATCTACAGCCAAAGCGAGTGATACAATTATAAATTCTGGTGACTTCAACCTAAGCGATCTATTGTGGCTAACTGATGATGTTGATGATCCACAAATCGCTTTCCCATTAAATGCTACCACCAGGAAAGAAATCACAATTGTTGATTCGTGCCATGAGCTTGGCTTACATCAAATCATTAAAAATTTCAACATAAACAACCGATTGTTGGATTTGGTTTGGACAAACGACACCAATTTAATAAAATGTGACGTATGTATTGATCAATTATTGAAAATTGAAGTCCACCACCCAGTCATTGAACTAACAATATTGAAATCGTTAAGAAAAATGATAGAGTTGAAAATGTAAAAACATTCCTTGATTTTCAATCAGCAAACTATGCAGATATCAATGAATCGCTTACATGCATAGATTGGAATGCCACACTTCAAATCTCAAAAATAGCCTTTAATGATAAAATAAACAAGTTTTATGAACAGATTAATGCAGTTATCAAGAAACATGTTCAGGTTAAGAAGCTCAAATCCTCAACACACCCTAAATGGTTCACTCCACAACTTATTAATTTGAAAAATAGGCTGAATAAATTGCGATCCAGGAGAAAATGGTCAACGGAGGCAAACAAAGAATTTTTAATTAAGCGGACTGAATATAATCGAAGTGTCAGAAAGTCATATAACGATTATACCATTGAAATGGAACAAATGATAACTGATGAGCCATTAAACTTTTACAAACACGTAAAATACTTGAACAAATCAAATGATAAATTACCAAATACCATGGAATATAATGGACAAAAATCCAACAACGAATCAGAAATCGCTAATTTATTTGCCCAATTCTTCTCTACTGCCTACTCTAGATATAATCCAGATGCAGTGCGTACGTTTGAATCCAATAACAAACACAGAAACGAATTGATTAATCTATGCAGTAACATACCAAAAGTTGATATAACTGAAGAAACAGTGACGCAAGCAATCAACAACCTACCAAATAACCTTGTTTCAGGCCCTGATGGAATTCCGAACTTATTCATAAAAAATTGTATAGAATCATTAGTGAAACCTATCACACTAATTCTCAGTGAATCCATGAAAATGGCGCAAGTACCTCAATGTTGGAAAACATGGTTTGTAAGGCCGATATTCAAAAGTGGATCAAGAAATGATATTAGTAATTACAGAGGAGTGGCACTCCAATGCGTAACAGCAAAAATATTGGATTCAATATTAACAGGTCATTTGAACTTTCACATTAAGAACATCATTAATGATAGCCAACACGGATTTATAAAAGGAAGATCAACAATTACGAATATAGTTGATTTTACATCGTCCACATTGAACAACTTGTCGACGAATACACAAACTGATGCAATCTATATTGATCTAGCAAAGGCTTTTGATTCCGTAAATACTGATCTACTGATCCACAAACTCAATGTCATGGGTCTGAACCACGAGATTCTAAGATGGATTAAATCCTATCTAAATGGCAGAAAGCAAATAGTAAAAATCGATAATACGAAGTCAATTCCAATTGATGTTACCTCTGGTACAGGTCAGGGCTATCCAATTGGAGCCACATTGTTTTTATTATTTATCATAGAATTACCATATTATGTTGAAGACTCTACATTACTTTCATTTGCAGATGATGCTAGACTGTCCAAACATATCGAGTCTGAGAACGATTGCTTGAAATTGCAAAATGACTTAGAAAACATTTCTATCTTTTTCAGTCGTAATGATCTTAGATTGAATGTTAAGAAGACCAAATTGATGAGGTTCCACCGAATGGGTACAATGATTGATCATAACTATATCATTGGAGACGAAATCATCCAGAGAGTCAACGAAATCAAAGACTTAGGAGTTATTCTTGATAGTCAACTCAATTTCAAATCACACATTGAATACATCATAACAAAAGCCAAATCAAGACTAGCTTGGATCAAAAGATTTGGTCGTGATTTCAAGGATCCGTGGACCATTCGATTACTCTTTTACACATATGTATTACCAATACTTGAATATGGTTCACAAGTTTGGAACCCCTACATGAAGGGTCAGACCAGAAGAATAGAATCAATCCAGAAACAATTTTTACTTTATGCACTTCGAAAATTAAAATGGCCAAATAGATTCCACCTGCCAAAGTATGAAGATAGGCTGATGCTGCTTCAATTGATAACTTTGGAAGAACGTAGAATGGTGGCCCAAGTGATTTTTATTCACAAATTGATCATTGGTGAAATATCATCTAGTCATTTATTAGAAAATATCAATTTCCGTTTACCACATTACCAAACACGCAGTAGTAATCTATTAATAATACCATTTGAAAAATGTAATTACAAGAAACACCAACCAATGAATTTTATGCTTGATACATTCAATGAATTTTCTGATAAAAAGATTCCCAATTGTGATATATATCTAGTTGATTTCAATGTGAGCACAGATACCATAAAAAAGAGATTAATTGAATATTTTAAAACTTCAAGAAGAGAAATGTGATAATAATCAATTTTGCAATCAGTTAATCGCAGCATTTTACTCCGTAACCGTTAGGGTTGGTGAATGGATTTACTGATCGGTGCTAGCAGACATTGATTATAAAAGAGTTTGTACATTATGTATATATAATTTTTTTTTTCTTTTTTTATATAAATTTATTAATAAACCACCTCTGGCGAAGAAACGCTGTACGGTGCAGACCATTAACATATTAAATTGGTGTCGTTTGTCCAAACCAAATCCAACAATCGGTTGTTTATATTGAAATTTTTATTGATTTGATGTAAGCCAAGCTCATGGCACGAATCAACAATTGTGATTTGCTTTTTGTTGGTAGCATTTAATGGGAAAGCGATTTGTGGATCATCAACATCATCAGTTAGCCACAATAGATCGCTTAGGTTGAAGTCACCAGAATTTATAATTGTATCACTCGCTTTGGCTGTAGATGTGAATGATTTTATTGCATCCATATTTGCTTGGTATACTGCCAATGGTGAGTCTGGTCTAATGTATGATTCTATTAAGAATAAATTAAAATCGCCAAGGTTCACCTGTACACAAATTAATTCTGTACCAAATGTTTCACCATTTCCTATTACTAAACACTTGGCCCGTTGATATCCTTAATTTTTTTTTTTGGATTACTAGACTCGTCAACGTGACAATATCTTTCAAATGGTGCAAGAATTTTGAATTTTTGTAAAAATAAATGGGCTTACATACGTAAGGCTTACTTTTCCGCACTTTTGACCATCAAGTGATTTGTAAAATTAGTTTTAATGTGAATGTAAACATAGTGAAATTACAAGAAAACGTCATCCAATCGGCCTCAAATTTCATTTAGACCATTTTTTCTACAAAATAAGCAGTTTATATGGGTTCGGAGCAGTGAGTCAAAAATCGGTGGTTCCACCTATTTTCTGAATCGAATCTATTGTATGACCACATATATGGAATGATTGTATTTATAAATCTCAAAACCATAATAATTTGCCTCAGAAAAGTCAAAACGACCCGCGGACTACATTTAGTACGTATATTCGCGGTACTTTCCATATTAAATTGAATTTTCAAGCAAAATAGCCACATTCGCTTGAGTCGGTCATGCGCCTCAACGACTACTACAATACTGCTCAAAATTGGATGGAATCTTGGTGCTATGAAGTCCAAACCATTCAGATTCAAAGATTAGATTTTAATGCAAATTGATTAATAATTTTGCGTATGGCGTACATGTACGAATTTTATGAATTTCGTCTATTTTGACTGCAAATTTGAGAAATTTCACATCAAAGATGAAATGATTGTATTTAGGAATCTCAGAACTAATATAGTTTGGCTCAGGAAAGCTATATAGGCTCGCGAAAAACATTCAGTAGGCTTATTTGTGGTAATTTCGTATAAAAATGGCATTTTCAGGGCAATAATCGTATATTCACTTGAGAGCATGGCGCGCCAAAACGGCTATACCAATATTGCTCAAAATTTAATGGGATCTAAGTCTAATAATTTCCAATTAATGGTGAAAATTTGAAATCGATCGGTGGAGTCGTTTTTGAGCTATCGTGGTAACAAAAAAATTGACAACGGACAAAGGACAAAGGACGGCGGACAACGTGCCACAGCCCCACATCAACATGAGCTAAAAATGGTTCTACCGCATTTCTATGGGTTCCAAACTTATAGAAAATTCATTTTAGGGGTTTGGCCCAATTTTGGCCAATCGCAATACTTTTACGCATCACGTGGTGTGCGGAAAAGTAAAATGCGACCAAGAGAGGCTCAGGTGTAAGAATGCTTCTTAGAGCCATTTTTGGGGGGGGGGGGGCTATAGGTGCCCAATGGACAAAACTTTGGTAATGAGGCCTAAGTCAGAAAAGTGTGTTTGAGGTTTTCGGCTCCATTTGAGTTCAAGTATCTGTCATTGAGAGATTTGTATGGTCCAATTTGGGATTAGTTTTCGTCAGATTGAAGAATCACAAATAAGATAATATAACACACTAATTTTGATCCAATTCGATTTTGGAACAGTTCATTTAAAAAATTTAAGTGTTTTTACGATAGCTGTGGACCACCAGTTGAGAGCCACTGCCCTAGGTGACAGCCATCCTATGTCGAATATATGATAAAAGATGTAAGTTGGTCGAACTGCAAACCTTTTACAGCGAAACTAGTGCTTGGATAGTTGGATATGACGTCCAAAAGATAGATTTCGATCCCTCTATTTCGACCAAAATCATCCCGTATATCAAAACCATAATAAAGCGGCATGCACTTGAATGCACTTGCGTTGGCTATCCGTGTACATTTCATGAAAAACCCGATTTTCATATTTTAGCCTTTTTTTTAGTTTTTCTATGAAAATCATCAAATCAACTTCTTTTGATGTTTTGGATATTGAAATAACAGTGAGAAATGCATCTTTGCACTGAAAAATCATCAAAAATGAACAATACTCAAAATCAGTATGTGCGTAAACATCTGAAATGAGATAAATGTGAAATTTCACAACATTTAAACAAAATTTGAGATATATCACGGAGAACATACATTCGCGAGGGAGGGGGTACTTGGGACAACTAAGTTGTGATTAAACTATAAGGAATTTTTGAAAATGTCAAAAAAAACCGAAGTTACTCCCTCCCTTCTAGGGGTATTTCTCTACCCGTTCTCTACCCGTTTGTCCCCAACATCCCCGAAAGTGGGTTATCGCAATGCAACTAGCTGCAAGTAAATGCGACTAGCCTGCGAATATTCGGCGTCAAGTTAATGCGATAACAATGTCTTCTCGGGAAACAGACTATAAGTTAAGATTTAGCGCTGGAATCGCTTAACATTTGTCAGAATTCAATCGCCGCATATTGATTTATACCAACAAATTTGGTTTCACTTCATCGACCAAAGTGTTAATTTGAGTACTTTTAAAGTAATCTATGACAAAATGGGCCAATAGTTCGATTTTGGACGCTATACATATATGTGTTGCAGAGAATAAAAGTGGACTTATAGCCGAAACCGCTCATGTTGATACGTGTGCTTAGCTCATTCCTATTAAGAGATGATGGACCAATGGCTTCAAAATATTTTCGACCGTTTCTCCTATAGATATGAAATTCTTATCTTTGATCAGTCATTCACAAATCACACGTATTCAAATGCACGGTTTCGGCTAAGCCCACTTTTATTCTCAGCCACACATATATAGTATAGCTATACTATTTCGTTTTTTTTTCAGTATGGCTATATTTGAAAATAGCTATTCGCCATATTTCCTTTTTTTTAAATGGCTATTTTTGAAAGCATCTTATAAATTCGGGCGACGAAAAAATCAAATGGGTGACTATTTAATGTGAAAATTCGTGCCAAAATATTTACATTTGACGGAAATTAAAATAATGTGGGCTGTAATAGTTTCTTTTGTGTCGACTAAAATTTGATAAAAAGCGCAAAAAATGCAATTTTGGCGATCATCAATTCAATTCATTTCCCCAAAATAAATAAAATTGGCAACATTTCCCCCTTGGTTAATATACGTTTTTAGTGTTACAAGATACAAGAGCAACTCAATACCTATCCAGACATATGTTGATGTCACAAATACAACAACGGGTATAGATCTAATTTTCACATTAAATAGTTGCCCGAATTTATTTTTCCGTTTTTGAAAATTCGGAAAAAATAGTATAGCCTAGGGGAATTTATAAAATTAAAAAATCAAATATTATAGATTTGAGATGCAAATATGCCATTTTATTTGCGATATTCACACAATATTTGCCAGATTTGGTCAGTATCTGCTGAAAGTGACAGTTGTTGTTGTTGTATTTGATTCGCCTGATTCGCAAATATTTGAAGATTTGCATGTCCATAAGCAGATATCACATATTTGCGATATTTGCAAAATATTCATTTTGATAAATTCCCCTAGGATATCTCACTTTTTCCCATCCCCAAAACGAGTCAAGTGGGTCTCAATTCTGATGTGTTTCAATTGTGATATATGAGTTGCGACCATGTTATGTCATCATACTTATTTATTAATCTTGAAAAATTTCATACAAAATTCAGAAGTTTCTTTGAAAATGTACAAATTTTCATATTATTCCTTGAGAATGATCAACTATCTAAACACAGAGAGTGGAAGGGCCATCATTTACTTCAGAAAACAGCTACACTCTCCTATTAATTGGCGTGTTAAATCGTTGTAGCAACAATTTCACATCGCAGTATAAACGGAGAAATACTTCCACCCTTTGTCTAAACATACCAATCTGACTACAGTTCGATATATGTGATATTTTATTAACCAAAATACAGTGATGGCAGATATACAGCACATTATACTGACTCTGCACATACTGTATATACAAAATTCGATGTGCAAAGACATTTGCACATGCACACAAAGAAGAAATGAAATGACTGTACACAACCTACAGCCTACACAGATCTGAGATGCGCGCTCAGTGAACGTTGTAGTGTGTTAAGAACAAAAGGAGAAATTGGCACCGATACGCTGACATCGGAGTAAGCGGAATAGAAGACAGACGAAACGTGCTCTTCACTCTAACGTTATGAATACGGTCAGTCTATTTCTTCTTTGTGTACACGCACACGAGCGCACGTTATTCAACGGCACATGCTTTGCACATGCAGATATTTGGTATATACCACTGCATTGCATACGTTTGCACACGGTTTGCCATCACTGCCAAAATATTCAACATATCGTTAATATCATATATTTTGGTATTAATATATTTTTTTAATAGGATATAGCATATATTAAATTAATACCTATACAGGGTGTTTCAGAATTAAGTACAGATATTTTTTCCACAGATTCTCGACATCAAGCCGAGAAATATATCCCATGAAACCCATGGGCGCAAATGAAAATAAACCAATTTTTTTGCATTTTAATTTTTTTTTTCGATAAACAAGTGTTCACTTTTGAGGCTCTCCTGGC
Source organism: Aphidoletes aphidimyza (assembly GCA_030463065.1). Classification (NCBI taxonomy): domain Eukaryota; kingdom Metazoa; phylum Arthropoda; class Insecta; order Diptera; family Cecidomyiidae; genus Aphidoletes; species Aphidoletes aphidimyza. The sequence continues at coordinate 19,546,648 of CM059997.1, read as the reverse complement.
CATATCGTTTTTTAGAATTGCATGGAACCGGATTCATTCGAAAGATATTGAAGCCTACTTGGCTTTTAGCAAAACATATGAGGAAAAAAATTTGATTTTCATAGAGAAAATTTGGAAATTATAAAAAAACATTAATTGTAATTTTACTCGAAAAAACGTGTTATTAACCCCAATATTTTTTTTCAAAATCAAAAAATTCAAATAATTTTTTACCAACATGGAAATTTTGAGCACCCTAGATCATGTTTTTTTATGGAAATTTGGACTTTTGTAAGGTTCGTCAGTGAAATCTGAATGTTTTTTAAATTTCATCTTCATTTTCAATGCCATAAAGACCCAAAAAGACTGCATTTTTTAGCTCAAAATTGACAAAGTGTCGAAAAAAAAACATTTTTTTTCACTTTTTGACCTAAACCATCAAAACCGTCAAAAATTTAGCAAAAATGATCATAATTACCATTCTCCTTAACATGCGCACAACATAAAACCACTCATTATTGGATATTTTAGTATTTGGAAAACTAGAAAAAATAATTTTTTGTTCGAATAAAACCAACAAAGTGTGGTTTTATGTAGTGCGCAGGTTAAGGAGAATGGTAAATATGATCATTTTTGAGCACCCTAGATCATGTTCTTTTATGGAAATTTGGACTTTTGTAAGGTTCGTCAGTGAAATCTGAATGTTTTTTAAATTTCATCTTCATTTTCAATGCCATAACTTCAAAAACACTGAGAATATTGCTTTGATGTCTTCAGCAAAGTTGGAGATCTACTCAATGCCAACAATTTCGCTGAAGACACTTACCCAAAAAGACTGCATTTTGTAGCTCAAAATTGACAAAGTGTCGAAAAAAAAACATTTTTTTCACTTTTTGACCTAAACCATCAAAACCGTCAAAAATTTAGCAAAAACGATCATAATTACCATTCTCCTTAACATGCGCACAACATAAAATATCTGTACTTAATTCTGAAACACCCTGTATTTAAAAAATTCCAATATATGTGAATTAATATCTTATTAAATATGGTTCGAAAAATATCATTAATATGATAGTTAATAACATATATAATGGGATACCCAACAATATTAATATGATTTTTTTACATATATTAATATGATTTAATATGATATTGGATTCATCCAACAAGTTTAAACCGACTATTTTCGTATGGATGAATGCACGGTTTCGGCTAAGCCCACTTTTATTCTCAGCCACACATATATAGTATAGCTATACTATTTCGTTTTTTTTTCAGTATGGCTATATTTGAAAATAGCTATTCGCCATATTTCCTTTTTTTTAAATGGCTATTTTTGAAAGCATCTTATAAATTCGGGCGACGAAAAAATCAAATGGGTGACTATTTAATGTGAAAATTCGTGCCAAAATATTTACATTTGACGGAAATTAAAATAATGTGGGCTGTAATAGTTTCTTTTGTGTCGACTAAAATTTGATAAAAAGCGCAAAAAATGCAATTTTGGCGATCATCAATTCAATTCATTTCCCCAAAATAAATAAAATTGGCAACATTTCCCCCTTGGTTAATATACGTTTTTAGTGTTACAAGATACAAGAGCAACTCAATACCTATCCAGACATATGTTGATGTCACAAATACAACAACGGGTATAGAGCTAATTTTCACATTAAATAGTTGCCCGAATTTATTTTTCCGTTTATGAAAATTCGGAAAAAATAGTATAGCCTAGGGGAATTTATAAAATTAAAAAATCAAATATTATAGATTTGAGATGCAAATATGCCATTTTATTTGCGATATTCACACAATATTTGCCAGATTTGGTCAGTATCTGCTGAAAGTGACAGTTGTTGTTGTTGTATTTGATTCGCCTGATTCGCAAATATTTGAAGATTTGCATGTCTATAAGCAGATATCACATATTTGTGATATTTGCAAAATATTCATTTTGATAAATTCCCCTAGGATATCTCACTTTTTCCCATCCTCAAAACGAGTCAAGTGGGTCTCAATTCTGATGTGTTTCAATTGTGATATATGAGTTGCGACCATGTTATGTCATCATACTTATTTATTAATCTTGAAAAATTTCATACAAAATTCAGAAGTTTCTTTGAAAATGTACAAATTTTCATATTATTCCTTGAGAATGATCAACTATCTAAACACAGAGAGTGGAAGGGCCATCATTTACTTCAGAAAACAGCTACACTCTCCTATTAATTGGCGTGTTAAATCGTTGTAGCAACAATTTCACATCGCAGTATAAACGGAGAAATACTTCCACCCTTTGTCTAAACATACCAATCTGACTACAGTTCGATATATGTGGTAGGTTATTAACCAAAATACAGTGATGGCAGATATACAGCACATTATACCGACTCTGCACATACTGTATATACAAAATTCGATGTGCAAAGACATTTGCACATGCACACAAAGAAGAAATGAAATGACTGTACACAACCTACAGCCTACACAGATCTGAGATGCGCGCTCAGTGAACGTTGTAGTGTGTTAAGAACAAAAGGAGAAATTGGCACCGATACGCTGACATCGGAGTAAGCGGAATAGAAGACAGACGAAACGTGCTCTTCACTCTAACGTTATGAATACGGTCAGTCTATTTCTTCTTTGTGTACACGCACACGAGCGCACGTTATTCAACGGCACATGCTTTGCACATGCAGATATTTGGTATATACCACTGCATTGCATACGTTTGCACACGGTTTGCCATCACTGCCAAAATATTCAACATATCGTTAATATCATATATTTTGGTATTAATATATTTTTTTAATAGGATATAGCATATATTAAATTAATACCTATACAGGGTGTTTCAGAATTAAGTACAGATATTTTTTCCACAGATTCTCGACATCAAGCCGAGAAATATATCCCATGAAACCCATGGGCGCAAATGAAAATAAACCAATTTTTTTGCATTTTAATTTTTTTTTTCGATAAACAAGTGTTCACTTTTGAGGCTCTCCTGGCCATATCGTTTTTTAGAATTGCATGGAACCGGATTCATTCGAAAGATATTGAAGCCTACTTGGCTTTTAGCAAAACATATGAGGAAAAAAATTTGATTTTCATAGAGAAAATTTGGAAATTATAAAAAAACATTAATTGTAATTTTACTCGAAAAAACGTGTTATTAACCCCAATATTTTTTTTCAAAATCAAAAAATTCAAATAATTTTTTACCAACATGGAAATTTTGAGCACCCTAGATCATGTTTTTTTATGGAAATTTGGACTTTTGTAAGGTTCGTCAGTGAAATCTGAATGTTTTTTAAATTTCATCTTCATTTTCAATGCCATAAAGACCCAAAAAGACTGCATTTTTTAGCTCAAAATTGACAAAGTGTCGAAAAAAAAACATTTTTTTTCACTTTTTGACCTAAACCATCAAAACCGTCAAAAATTTAGCAAAAATGATCATAATTACCATTCTCCTTAACATGCGCACAACATAAAACCACTCATTATTGGATATTTTAGTATTTGGAAAACTAGAAAAAATAATTTTTTGTTCGAATAAAACCAACAAAGTGTGGTTTTATGTAGTGCGCAGGTTAAGGAGAATGGTAAATATGATCATTTTTGAGCACCCTAGATCATGTTCTTTTATGGAAATTTGGACTTTTGTAAGGTTCGTCAGTGAAATCTGAATGTTTTTTAAATTTCATCTTCATTTTCAATGCCATAACTTCAAAAACACTGAGAATATTGCTTTGATGTCTTCAGCAAAGTTGGAGATCTACTCAATGCCAACAATTTCGCTGAAGACACTTACCCAAAAAGACTGCATTTTGTAGCTCAAAATTGACAAAGTGTCGAAAAAAAAACATTTTTTTCACTTTTTGACCTAAACCATCAAAACCGTCAAAAATTTAGCAAAAACGATCATAATTACCATTCTCCTTAACATGCGCACAACATAAAATATCTGTACTTAATTCTGAAACACCCTGTATTTAAAAAATTCCAATATATGTGAATTAATATCTTATTAAATATGGTTCGAAAAATATCATTAATATGATAGTTAATAACATATATAATGGGATACCCAACAATATTAATATGATTTTTTTACATATATTAATATGATTTAATATGATATTGGATTCATCCAACAAGTTTAAACCGACTATTTTCGTATGGATTGTTGATTGGAATATTGCATAATGTGTGGATGGTGTGAACGAATTTTTTTTTACGTTTAGAACTTTTTGGATGAATCCAATATCATATTAAATCATATTAATCTATGTAAATAAATCATATTAATATTGTTGGGTATCCTATTAAATATGTTATGAACTATCTATCATATTAATGAAAATTTCGAATCATATTATAACTCGGTTCATGGGTTATTGGTTAGCGCACTAGGCTCACGATCGCGAGGACGTATGTTCGAGACCAAGATACCGGAAAAAAATTTCTCGGCTCAATTTCCACCCGTGTTCAAGTGGGTTTAAGGAAATTGGCTGTAGATCATATCCTGGCCGGTTCTCGAATTTACGGAGTGCTTCGGAGGGCACTTTAAGCCGTCGGTCCCGTGCTCATAACATACCGAAGAAAGAGCTGGTTGTGAGCACGTCCAATGGGTCACGTCTGCGCTAGGTTGAAACTTGCGCTTGGATTCTCTAAATTATCCAAGACATCAACCGCATGAGCAATGACTTAGTGTAAAACTCTCCGTACCAAATTGCAATCGTCTCGTTAGAGTCTCAATTTAGAAGAAAAACAATGAAAACCTTCTGAAACATACAGCCAGAACTTGGCGGTGACTATTAGAAATAAATAAATAAATATTAAATATGTTATTAATATAGTCATGGACAAAATTGAGTAACCGACCATATATTTTGATTTTTGATGCATATTATACATTTTTCACAAAAAGTGTCAAAGAAAAGTTGAAAGTACTCAACAATTGGGTTCTAAAGAGTTTCTTGGCCTAAATACAACCAAAAATTCGATGTCGGCTTTTTATCCAATGAACCGATTCAATCGATTTTGATGCCATTTTGAAGCTTGTAGAAAGTACATGCGATTATGTTATGTTATGTTAATGGTCTGCACCATACAGCGTTTCTTCGCCAGAGGTGGTTTATTATAAATTTAGTAATAATAGTATATACAAAAATGTACAAATTCATTTATAATCAAAGCTTGCTAGCACCGATCAGTTAACCTATTTGCCAACCCTAACGGTTACGGAACAAAATGCTGCGATTAACTGATTGCAAAATTGATTATTATCACATTTCTATTCTTAAATTTTTAAAATATTCAATCAATCGTTTTTTTATGGTATCTGTGCTCACATTGAAATCAACTAGATATATATCACAATTGGAAATCTTTTTATCAGAAAATTCATTGAATGTATCAAGCATGAAATTCATTGGTTGGTATTTCTTGTAATTGTATTTTTCAAATGGCACTATTAATAGATTACTACTGCGTGTTTGGTAATGTGGTAAACGAAAATTGATATATTCTAATAAGTGACTAGATGATATTTCACCAATGATCAATTTGTGAATAAAGACTACTTGAGCAACTGTTCTCCGCTCTTTCAAGGTGATCAAATGTAGTAACATCAGCCTATTTTCATACTTTGGTAGGTGGAATCTATCTGGCCATTTCAATTTCCGTAGAGCAAACAGTAAAAATTGCTTTTGGATTGATTCTATTCTCCTGGTCAGACCCTTCATATATGGATTCCAGACTTGCGATCCATATTCTATTATTGGTAATACAAAGGTATAAAAGAGCAGTCGGATAGTCCACGGGTCCTTGAAATCTCTACCAAATCTTTTAATCCAAGCTAGTCTTGATTTGGATTTTGCTATAATGTATTCTATGTGTGATTTGAAATTGAGTTGACTATCAAGAATAACTCCCAAGTCTTTGATTTCATTGACTCTCTGGATGACTTCATTTCCAATGATGTAATTATGATTAATTGTTGTACCCATTCGTTGAAATCTCATCAATTTGGTCTTCTTAACATTCAATCTGAGATCGTTACTACTGAAAAAGCCAGAAATGTTTTCCAAGTCGTTTTGTAATATCAAGCAATCATTTCTTGACTCGATATGTTTGGATAGTCTAACATCATCTGCAAATGAAAGTAATGTAGAATTTTCAACATATTGTGGTAGTTCAATGATAAATAATAAAAACAATGTTGCACCAATTGGGTAGCCTTGACCTGTACCAGAAGTAACGTCAATTGGGATTGACTTATTATTACCGATTTTTACTATTTGTTTCCTACCATTAAGATATGATTCAATCCATCTTAGAATCTCATGGTTCAAACCCATAATATTGAGTTTGTGGACCAGTAAATCAATATTCACCGAATCAAATGCCTTTGCTAGATCAATGTAGATTGCATCAGTTTGAGTGTTTATTGATAAGCTGTTCAATGTGGATGAAGCAAATTCGGTCAGATTAGTGATTGTTGATCTTCCCTTTATGAATCCGTGCTGGCTTTCATTAATGATGTTTTTTATGTGAAAATTCAAATGGTATGTTAATATTGAATCAAGTAACTTTGCAATTACGCATTGGAGTGCCACACCTCTGTAATTACTAATATCATTTCTTGATCCACTTTTGAATATCGGTCTCACAAAGGATGTTTTCCAACATTGAGGTACTTGCGCCGTTTTCATGGATTCACTTAGGATTAGCGTAATTGGTTTTACTAATGATTCTAGACAATTTTTTATGAATAAGTTAGGAATTCCATCCGGGCCAGAATTCAAGTTATTTGGTAGGTTGTTGATTGCTTGCGTCACTGTTTCTTCAGTTATATCAACTTTTGGAATGTTACTGCATATCTACTTATCTAGAGTAGGCAGTAGAGAAGAATTGAGCAAATAAATTCGCGGTTTCTGATTCGTTGTTGGATTTCTGGTCATTAAACTCCATGACATTCGGTAAGTTTAATGGATCATCGGTTATCATTTGTTCCATCTCAATTGTATAATCGTTATAGGCCTTTCTGACACTTCGATTATACTCAGTCCGCTTAATCGAAAATTCTTTGTTTGCCTCCGTTGACCATTTTCTCCTGGATCGCAATTTATTCAGTCTATTTTTCAAATTAATAATTTGTGGGTTAAACCATTTTGGGTGTGATGATGATTTATGCACTTTGGTCTGAACATGTTTCATGATAACTGAATCAATCTTTTCATAAAACTTGTCTACTTTATCATCAAATGGTATCTTTGAAAGTTGAAGTATAGCATTCCAATCTATGCATGCAAGTGATTCATTGATATTTGCATAGTTGGCCGATTGAAAATCAAGGAACGTTTTGACATTTTCAATTCTATCATTAGTCTTGATGTGTTTTAGAATTGTCAGTTCGATGGGTGGGTGATGACCCTCAATTTTCAATAATTGATCAATACATACATCACATTTTATCAAGTCGGTGTCGTTTGTCCAAACCAAATCCAATAGTCGGTTGTTTGTATTGCAATATTTATTGACTTGATGTAGTCCAAGATCATGACACGAATCAATAATTGTGGTTTGGCTCTTGCTGGTTGCATTTAATGGGAAGGCAATCTGCGGATTATCCACATCATCAGTCATCCATGATAAATCTCTTAAGTTGAAGTCACCAGACATTATGATTGTATCATTTGCTTTGGCACTAGATGTGAATGATTTCATTGCATCCATATTTGCTTGGTAGACTGCCAATGGTGAGTCTGGTCTGATATATGATTCAATTAAAAATAAATTAAAATCGCCAAAGTTCACCTGAATACAAATTTGTTCTGCACCAAATGCTTCACCATTTCCTATTAGGTGAGAGTTCAATGATTCATGAACCGCAATCAGAACACCTCCACCGCTTTTCTTTGTTTTTAATTGTTTGCTCTCAGTAAGGCTCGATCTATCACATCTGTATACATTAAAATCATTTGGGAATACATTTGATGATGGAATAGTGTCATCAAGATTAGTTTCACATAACATGTAGACCTTAAAAGAAGAAATTAATATATTAGCATAAAATTCTGGTAATTTGGTTCGAAGCCCATTGACATTGTGGCAGTAAATTGTATTGAATTTTTCTAATTTAGATGATGATACTGCAGAAGCCACTGGCTCTGGATTAGTGTTTGAATTTGTATTCGAAATTATGTCTGGAATGATGTTCGAATGAAAAGGTATGTTTTCATATAATGGTTGGGTATTTTTTGGTAAGGAACTCTCAGCTGTAGATTTTGTTGTTGCATTTGTCCGTATTTCATTCACTTGCTTCTTCAGTGAATCAATTTTTTTGATGAACAAATCAACTGTTGAATCATTGATCAGCCCCTTGTCAAATTTTTGCATTTCTAATAGCATCTCATATTCAAGAACCTGGATTGCATCTGTGTTGTTGTTTGTTGAGTCTATTGGTGATGAAAGTACGGTCCTTGTTGATAGTGTTGGATTGGAAATGAGTGATTGCTCGATTGGAAATATGGAGCACCGTTCTGTGGCATGAAATGTTGTATGGGTGGTTGTTGATATTGATTCAAATGCCAAAAAGGGGCCACAAATGAGGGTTGTTGTGAACTGAATTGCCAGTTATGAGCTAGACCCGAATCATGATGTTGGTATTTTTGACTATACATAGGCATATGATTGTGATTCATTACACCATATCCATATCGTGCATTAATACTGGAAGGCATGCCGTTGAATTGATGATTATGTTGGATATGATCATCATAAGAATGTATTTGATAGTTAGATTTTCGCTTTTGATGCATATATTGAGTTTTGTTGCGATTATATTCAAGTCTCTTGCTATTTTGTGATGAAAATTTATGCTGTTGTTGCTGTTGTTGTTGCTGTTGGACTTTTTGCTGTTTTGGTTTTCGTTTTGAATTCATGTTGTTTTTTTTGCTTGGTTTTGGTGGTTTTTGAGGTGGTACAAAGGGCTTAGCTTCAATACCAGATCCCCACAATTCACTGTTCATAACAACATGGTAATGAACATTGAAATCGGCCAGAATTTAGTTACAATTTGTTGATTTTATGGTCACTTGTAAATTTTGGCCGACATTTTTTCCAATATTCCAATATTCTGACGGAAACAATTTCAAGAATCATTACAGACCAAAAGGTCATGAAAAAATATTAAGACAGGTGAAAAACTAATACCCCGTTTGGAGGGGCTGGAGGGGGAAGGGGTGTGTAACTTTGCCAAAAATTGGTCAGGAACTCGTTTAAACTCCCCGAAAAAGTTCAAGAATCATCTCGATTAAGCTTAAAAATGACCGCAGTTCTAGAAATTTTTATAGCTTCGGGGACAGCTTCAAAGCATGTTGGTCTGTCTGCCCGTCCGTCCATCCGTCCGTCCGTTGTGAGGAACCCATATCTGAAAGCTCTTTCACTTCCTAAGAAGTCTCTCATTTAATTTGGCACTTTAAAGTTCTGAGTAAACCATTGGATTGAGCGATAGTAAGTATTTTTCTATTTGAAAATTGGAAAACTCGAGCGATGTTCATGAGGTTTATGATTAGAATCCAGGTTTTTCTTCCTACCGATCGTCCGTCCGTCCGTCCGTCCGTCCGTCCATTCACATATTACAAAATTTACGACATAAAATATATTTCGTTTCATTTGCAACGACCAAATAGTTTTTTAATGACATTCAGATATGATCGTAAGATATGGGAAGAAAGTAAATTTAAGTCCGTCCGTCCGTTGCCCGTCCGTTGTCCGTCCGCCATCCGCTCATTGTTCACTTATTGCCCGTCCGTTGCCCGTCCGTTGCCCGTCCGTTGCCCGTCCGTTGCCCGTCCGTTGCTCGTCCGTTGCCCGTCCGTTATCCGTCCGTTGAAATTTTCCGCCAATCCGTCCGTCCGTCCGTCCGTCCTGGAATTGGTGCACATTTGATTGACAACGGTAATTTTGGTTAGTGGGAATCATATTCTGACAAGAAACGAGCATTCATATTGAGAACTGATACCAGCGGTGTTGAAATGCGAAATTCGGCTATAATTATTTCGCACCCATTTTTGAAAAAAATCGATATATTGAGAAATAAAGTGATTAAATCGATCTGATTTTTCCGGAAGAGTAATTTTTACACCCGTTTGTATTTATTATTTCCACATTTTTTCTGGCCAACTTTATGTGGATTTAAAATTATGTGGATTTATTGTGAAAAATATTATTTAAAATAAAAATTCGGCTATAAATATTTCGGGCACTATAAATATTTTGGGTATCTCCTTGAAACAAACTAAATGAATAAACTCTTCAAATTGAATAAAAAAACATTTTTAAGGTGTTTTTAAACAAAAATAAATCCGTCAGTAAAACTTGGATCACCCTGTATTTATTAATAGCGTTATTTTCTAAAATTCATGAAAATAGTATTGCGCGCTATTCGTTCGCTATGGCACTTGTAGGTCGAAGCAAATTCCATTTTTGGTCGCGAACGAAAATCTAAAATGATTTGGAAAATGATTCGCCAAAAAATATGGCGAACGAATTTCCTATTTCAGTTTGAAATTCATCCGTCGTCGAAAATAAGCCGCGAACGAATTACGCATTCGATTTCGAAAACACTATTTACGAAATTTATAACAATTGGCGTATGAACAGACAATTCGTCTAAACGTTACAAAATGGTGTACGAATAGCCAGTGCTCGCAGCGAACCATTTTCCATATTTAGTGGCGAAGGAAAATTTTTAATAATTTGGAAAATAGTTCGTAGCGAACCATGTTCTATTTTCAGTGGCGAACGAAATTCCAGCGACCCATGTATTTTGTATTTCATATAAAAGTATCTTTGTTGGCAATACTGTGCTGCGTTTGAAAACAATACATATCGATGTTTGTATTCGTTTGTATACAAAGGAACAGCAAGCAACTGCAAGGATGTCTTCTGGATTTATGTCCTTTTTGTTTCTTGTAGCGCCAAAATTTGGTTTTCCAACCCGGGATACGGTTGAAATTTGAAACCAATACAAAGTTTTTTCAATAACAACCAACATATTTTCATGAAATTGTAATTTTTTCAAATCCAAATATGATTGTTGAATGTGTGTGGTTTTTTGGGGATTTGAAAGAAAAAAATTTATTCCCTTTCGGCTTATTATCTAATTTGAGCAAGAAACCCCCAATAAATAGTGGTTTTATGGTATTAATGTGTTCCGAAAAGTTGTGTATTTAGCCAAAGCCTACACGAATTTCAAAAATTCCGTATATTTTGTGGATGAGGGGCCAAAAACCGTAAAAGAAATTGTCAATTTTTGAACATTTGACCCCTATGGACCCAGAAGGGGGGTGGTTTTAGGACAGGGTATGTTCGAGAGAATTGTGCAATAACTAGCTACAACTTTTCTGAAGATAGTAAAGAGAAATCTTCTACTCAGGTCGCACTCGGGCGAAAAAAATGTTCAGTCAAATCGCTAACCTAGATGAAAGAGTGGCCATTCCGGAATCCTGAGACCAAACCCTGATCTACCTTATGTGGTTGGCTTCGCACCGGACCACTGACCCACAGTGATATTTTTGAAAATATAAAATATTTTTTTTACATATTTTTGCCGTTATAATATTTAAATATTTCGCCATTTCCGATGGCAAAACTCAATCTCACAAAAATCGACAAAACTGTCGAATTAATACAAGATTCAAGTGTGTTCTACATGGATTTGACTAACTGCTTTGTTAATTCAAAAACATTCTTTTTCAAAAGATGAGCGAGCCAACTGTGGTTGAATTTCTTGAAAAATATACACCATACAAAACTTCAATCGATGCATGGACGATCAGAATTTGTTTGACCGTGTTGTCGGAAACAATGGTTTTTTGACAATGGAGGAAACCAGGACACGGGAAAAAAAACAAAATCGGATGAATTCATCGATTCGCTTTCTTCGGACGACATAAGTGCATTCCAGTATGCACCGATCACCGATGCATATGATATGGAACAATAGTTTTCATAATATAACACAGTTCTGGGAGTCATCTCCCGTCACTCATTTTTGTTTGAAAATTTAAAAATGCATGTCGTAACTTTTGTAATCGCCTTCTTCAACCTTGAATTCACACATTTCCAAAGAAAAACTTATATTATAGCAAAACATCACAATTTTCAATAAAAATATCCGATATTTTTTCGGTTTTCATATTTTATGATTTATATCAATATTTTAAGGTTTTTTCGTGAATATTTACATAAATATTTTTGGGTTTTTGAAAATATTTCTGGTTGCCCTGATCATCATATAAAATGTTTATGTAAACAATAATAATAACGGAGGTGGGAAGAATGCATTCCAAAAATTACACTCTAGAAAATGTATTGAGCAGATTTTCAAGTCATTTCAAATATTGTCTGTGTATTTTCATTCAATATAAACCTCTCTTGGCATTGGCAGTTGATAAGATTGTTAATTATGTTAATTCGTAATAAATAAGAAAGTTACGCGAAGCTTTTACATTTAAAACCATGAAAATCGGAGTATGAAATGCGATTTTATTGAGAATCATCATATGGACCGATCAGAAAATATTTTCCCTGTTTTAATTAGGGGTACCTGTTAGCATATATTGGTAGAAATAGGAGAGGAGAACCATTTCATTATGTTTTTTTTTTGCGCAAGCGTATTAGTATACGGGGCGATAAAATTCACCGTAGCAGTACTTCCAGTATATTTTGACATATACCATGAACTATAATTTCACTTGATACTATCTACTGCGTTTGAGCAGATCATATTGTATTACATACAACTACCATCATACAACGATGAATCATTCATCTATCATGAATATGGCACATTCTCCCTACTGAAGAAAGAACAAAAACCATTTTTTGAGCAATAGATGAGTATAAGCATAAAACAGTTTTCTTTGTCATATTCAAGATCATATTTATTAATTTAAACGGTTTAAACCTCTTCAAACAAGAATGACAAACATTTTATTGAAGTAATTAATTTGCTTTGTGAATTTGAACAGTTGATTTTCGAAACTCTACAAAAAACACGTAAAACACTTCATATAACTATTCAAGTTAAAAAAATAAACAAAATATATTGTCTTTAACCATTTGTGTTGAATGTACATTAGTGGATTTTTTTACAAAAATAAACCAGGTAAATATTAAAAAATAAGAACTAGCGTTCTTTTCAGTTATGCAACATTTGAACGACCTTGGTCCTTAGTTTTGCATTTATTCAAAAGGATGTAAAATTTTGAAAACAAGAGCAGAAAATTTGTATTTACGATTGTTAATATATTGGCCTAAAATCATGGAAAACTAATTCAAAGAAATAATGGTATAAATTACCATATGTTTATTTTTCAAAGCATTAGCAACAGGAAATAAGCATTCCGCAGCCTTAGTTTATTGGCAATCATATACATAGCTTGATAAACAACAGGAATTCTATTAATATATGGCTTTATATAATACAATTTTCAATTACTATAACATCAGAAAAAATCTTTTTTACGTTAGGAATTTTATAATTCTTGCTATTTTTTGCATACAGTATATGTACAAAAATTATATCTTTTCTTAAGATGCTCGTATAATAAATCTTAAAATCGAGTAATATTCACATTTGTTTTCCAAACGACGTTCAAAATTCTTTTTTTGGACCAAACCAATATTTATTATTATGTTTAATATATTCAAACACAAACTGCAAGAGAAACAAAAATATATTTTGGTTGGAGACTATAATATACATTAAAATTTTCCAAAAAGACTTTAAATTAAGGTTCCATTTTCTGCAAAAGCCATCGTCAACACATTTTAATATGTGTACAACTTTTTGCCGTTCTCTTAGGAGATTTGAATATTTCTCTTCTTATGTTACATGACGTTTAAGCATCCATATACATCAAAAACCATTCAAGTGGCACCCTTTATGTAGCAACATGCGCGCAAAATCGTCGAACGTCAAAATGGGTAATTATGGATAAACAACGTGTTCATATTCTACGATAATCCTTGAAATCTCATGCTCTTTTTCGGGTATTGTTACTGTTAGAATATTTCAATCTGAAGACAAAATCTGTTTTCACTACTTTTTGAGTAATTTTCAGCAAACGTTTATATCCATAATAATTGAATCCGGAACGATGTTCGTGAAAGTCCACCTTTAATTTGATGGAGTAAAAACTCGTGTCGTAAGCAAAATCAGTACTACTGATATCATTTTTGTGACGCGGCTAATGCGATATTTTTTTATACAAAAACAGCTAAGCCAAAGTCTCTGGTGCGCTAAGAAATTCTGGTGGCACCAAAAATTATAACAACCTGATTTCAAATGGAATTTTAATGAGTTATAGCCATTTGTCATTTCAATGAGTAAATTTTCAAAGAAAATCAGACATTCTCTATTCTATCATAATAACTCGAACAATAATAAATTTATTATTCATGTCATTTGGTTTCTTCATTTAAGAGTATAGTGTAAATGTAGACAAACAAAAGAATTTTTTTTATTTCATCAAATTTTAAAGAAATTTAATTCGTCGATTCTTTGCAGTGAACCTTTGGATAAGAGAATTTTCATCACTTTTAGGTTATTTTTTTAGCAAAGAATTTGACACCTTGCCAATCGACGCACCGTGTCTATTCTTGATAATGCCGAAAATGAGCACTTGCTTATTGCGGTGCTACTTTCAAATGTTTCGACTGCCTCTAGAGTCCAGAGTCTAGACTGATACATAGCTTCTCCTACAGGAAATAGATTTTCCAAAGTGGAATATTTTTGTTTGTTTTCTCTCTTGGCAATGTCAAATTGATTTCACTTCATGGCTTCAGAGCATTTCGATCCAAATTATCATTGTCTATGTTGTTTGCTTTGGTGATAGCAGTCAGAATTCAGAATATAGTTGTTTTCATTGGATCGATGAGTCATTTCACTTGAAACAGCAGCAGTGTTTGACTTTGAGCTTCTTCTTTGATGTTACGCTCTCCAAGATTTCCATCACGATGTGAGTCAATCGGCTACTGCGATGGCGAATTCTTTGTGTCCTCGGTTCAGCTTCAACATCTTCATCGTCAATAATAATTAATTTTCTAGCCAATTGAAGAAAACGGTGGAACGATTCATCGGTTCTCAAAGCTAACACACTTTTGTCAGAGCGGTGCATTGACCATACAAACACGCTAGGGTGCGTAGTAGGCTACGTCGTGTGATTTGCATAGCAAAGTTTGGGCGCGTAGTCTCGTCAGTGCTCCGCTCTGATTTTTGTGAATTGCTTAGCTATTGGCTTAGCTTGGTGGAATCCTACATCTCGGCTTTGTAGCATTTTATTGGCTGGTTCTATTAAACCGAGCAATTATCATAACAATTGCAGCATAAAAAAAACTTTTTGACTTTTGATTGCGCTTGCCAGACCCGAAGCCAATGCAATGTCGTCTGCATCGAAGTTATGTCCGCTGCCATTTCGAATTCTTTTCAATGTATCAAGTAATTCATTTAAATCGTTGGTAATCGTTTGAATAGCTTTAAAATGGCCCGACCATCGTAATTCAATTAGCAGAGGAATATTTGTTCCTTCTTTGTATTCTCTACAAACTCGAAATCGGTTGAAAAATTTCTGGAGAAGTCTTCCTTGATCGAAAAATAAGCGGCAAGCTATTACGACAAGGTACAGACTGGTGATTGAAACAATGTATGTAAGGGATTTTTCTTTTGAAGAATTCTTGTTACAACTTTTGAACTCCACCATAAAAATGCAGCATCTTTCTCTTTGGAATATTCTAGCCAGTGGAATTTTCAAGGGTTTCAGGTAAAGCATATCTGTTATTTTGACTCATAAATTTATAATGTTTATTATAATTCACTTGGTTCAATGTCGTCCTGTAAACAATTACAACTATTTGAAATAAATGATAGTAGATGTGACTATTAAGAAAGTTGAATAAAAGAGAATTGTTCGCATAATACGCAATGCTCGTTTGTTTCGGGCGTTATTTGTTCGAGGCGAAATGCATATTCATACGACGATTCCATTTGATCGATAGCGCTTTGTTAAATACTGAAATATTTGATTCATTCGATCATAAATAGTCAAATACTCGTTATTTTTTTCAACACTGGTTATGGGCGAATAATCAAATACCACAAATTAAAATTAAATAAAGACAAAAATTCACATCCAATCAAATCATTTAGATTTCAAACTATCATTATCTTAATACAATAATGTAGTCAATTAAAGATTTACGGCCATTAAAATATTAATAACATATAACATTAACATAACGGAATCTCCCGATATGTCTTATTAATAATTTATGTCATTAACATAGGTGGGCAAGCAGGGTACTGAGGGGTTTTTTTACTCCCACCTGAGATGTGAAATTTAACTTACCCCCTCTGGTAAGAAATACATTTTTGTTGAGCAAGTTAAGTGTGATAGTGTGATCAGTGAGCTATCACAATGATTATTTCTTCGAATCAGAATTTCTTCGGCTATACGAGCGTTTGGATCATTATTTTCGCTTTTTCATCCATTTAACATTTTCACTGAGAATGGGATCTTGCCAAAGTACACATGAAAAAAATATTTATTTTGTTTATTTTGTGCGACTGCATTCACTTTGTTGTAATTGTTTCGGATTTCCAATGAATTTATTGCATTTTTGATAAGGAAATTTCTTTTTTAGAAATTAACCCCCCCTAGAAATTCGGATTTAATCCCCCCCCCCCCCCTTGCCCATCTATGGTTATTAACCGGCCAAATATGGTACATATACATACCATATTATGTTATTGAATTGGGTCAATATTTTTGGAAAATTTTATTAATATGTCAAATTGTTTAAATTTTAATTAATTAAAAAAAAAAAAAATATTATGTTAATAACATATTTCAAACATATTATAAAGATGAAAATCTTATTATTAATAAAAAAAAAAATATATAATTAATAACTTTTTTTTTGAAAAAAAAAAACAAAAAAAAACAAAGGTATTAAGTTTATTTTTATTAATAATAAGATTTTCATCTTATTAATATGTTTGAAGTTAATAAATAACATTCATTTATTAATTAATAAAAAATACTTCCAATATTTTCCCCAATATGTTACCATATTAAAAATAATTTATTAACGTAAAATAATTTATTAATTAAACCAAATATGGTATAAATAAAATTTGTTTTATTAACGTTAGTAAAAAAATATGTTAATAAGACGTTTTTTTTATTACAAAGTTTTATTTGTTTTCAAAATACAAAGTGAAATTCAAAATATATTTCTACATCACAGAAGCCTCAAAAAATCAGTTCACACAGCAATCAATTCAATTTTCAAAAAAAGGCATTTCAAGTTTCTTATCATGGAATTCAATCTACAGAAACCAAACCTGGGACATTAACCAACAATCAAATAATTATTTGATAATTATAATTAAAGTAACATTAGGCGGAAACTTGAAGTTCAATTAATATGAAGAACTTCACAGTAGCATTAGAAATCAGATGCGAATCTATATCAAGAATTCAAAGGTCACAATCAAAGGAAATCTATCTAATCAACAAATAATATTCAAACAAAATCCTTGAAATTGACGAATAATCAAGTTTTGTTAAATCTTTCCACGATAATTTGAATCTTAATATTATCTGTATTATTTTGTGCAACACAACAAGACACTGCAATGCAAATCTTTTATAATATGTTCAGAAATGGTCAAAAAAGTAGAAAACCCGTTAAACTAGTCATTTTTCCCATTTGTTATAGCAATTTTGTACAAAAATGAGTTTATTCAACAATTGTGTGGAATAATGAAATTCGATGGATTTTATTGAAATTAATAGATTTTAATAGTTTGTTGATTCATTTACTTTGAATAAAGAGAGTTTTCTCTAATATTTCCATGTATTTTCTATGATTTTCTAAGGTAAACTTCCAATGCCGTCATGTTTTTCAAAAAAAGATCCGAATTTGCTGTAGTTCAACAAAACTACACGACACGGCGCACTTGCAACAGCAGCAAATTCAAAGGCAAAGTCAATACTAGGGGTGTAAACGATCCGAATCGTTTCGTGTTCGTTCGTGTTCGTTCGGTTCGTTAGACCCATAAACCGAACACGAACTGTTAAAAAATGGGGTAACCGAATCCGAACGAACCAACAAAAAATTATAGCGAACCGAACCGAATACGAATTCCAAAAACAATTTACCGAACGAACTCGAACGAACCGAACGAACTTGACGATATTATAAACGAACGGAACCGAAAATGAACCCGGACGAAGGCAAATTTCAAGCCCAAACTTCTTTAAAAAAAAAATCCGTCAAAGATTTGGCCATAATTGTACCACTTGATTAGCTGCAAAACCAGCAGAAAAATCGAGAAGAGTATTGTTTTTGAAGAAAATAAAACGTAAAAAGAAAAATAACATCACTTTCTGGGAAGCAATTTTTGTCAATATTTTACAAACAGATTTGACCATGGTAACGAGAGCGTGAACATTGAAATCTCTGTTATGGTTCAATACATATTTACCAATATCGACATATATTTGTTTGAGCAGTGATATTTATCAATTTATTTAAATTTAAAATTTGTTTTAACATTTTCAGAATGTCATCTGTAAAGGTTGCTGTTCGAGTGCGACCATTTAACTCGCGTGAAATAGCTCGTGAATCGAAATGCATCATTGAAATGAGTGGTACCATAACTATATATTTATTGAAACGAGTAAATGTTAATTTGTGTTGTTATTTTCTAAAATAGGGTCAACTACAGCAATCACCAACCCCAAAATACCTTCTGGAGCAAGCGATTCCATAAAACGGTTCAACTTCGATTATTCATACTGGTCACATAATGTAAATAGTATTATAATTTTTAGGATAGTTAGATACACAGACTCGGTTATAACTTTTTAAAAATTAACAATTTATGTCAAATTAGATCATTAGGTTCAACCGATGGTTTAACAAAACCATATAGACACTTGAAGTCATCTCATGGCTTCATTGTAAATTTCACTATATTAATTGACTAGTACACAGTGCAACACACTTACGCGGGACAAAACCGGACCAATATCAAATGAAAGTACTATCATTAAGTAGTGGAACCCCAGCGGTATTTTGCCCAGTGAACCATTATATTGTAATGGCTTTTCGAATATTTTACGCATATTTAACCATTTTTTATGCATATTTATGAAGGGGGATAGATGCATATTTGGGCATGGATCACAAGGCCACCTTCCGTTTGTTTGAAACACCCATATTCATGCCCATGAATACAAAAGAATTTTCAATACTCCATCGAGCTAATTTGCAGGCGATTTTATTTATGTTGAAATTAGATCTATTTTCTTTCTGATCAGTTATTGTATAGATATTAATTGCATACTCTGAGGCGTAAGAATATATAATTATGATTACGTTCATGGAGAGAATTGTTCAATTACATGCATACATATAGAATAAATAATGCATAAAAAAGGTAAAACATGTGAAATGTGTGCTAAATCAATGCATTCGTGAAATGCATAATTTAACCATTCATTTGGTTCACTGGAGTAACTTGAGACCTCTTTCTAGGAACAGAGATACATGTGTATTTGAACCTTCATTGTTCATAAAGTATTTGTTTAGTTCAATTGAACATTCTGTGTTTATGATACTGAGACCGTCAGAATGTTAACTAATAATAATGATGATCAATATTACTAAACACTGTGGGTTCGTGGTTCGGTGCGGAGCCAACCACCGCCATGGCCCAATTTTTTTATACAAACACTCCAATTTTCGCTTTAAGCACTATTTAAAAAAAATGCACTGCCAAGTTTTACTTGGAACTAGTGCTTTATGTTTACGGTGATATGATTTAATTTATTTTTTGTATTGTTAACCATTTTGAAATTAAGATTTTGAGATTTATTTCAATACAATATAATAAAAATAATCGTAGAGATTGTTTTCGACTTTTGGTTAGAAATGAGCTTGTTTTTATAAAAAACTTCAAAAGTTGAAAATTCTTCGTACTGGGCGTACCATTCACAAGGTCTATCGCCATGTTCTCTATTCATCTTGTTACAGATTAAAAAATAAACAAACTATGTGAAATTGATCGAAATCGTAGGAATTTTTTACGAATTTTGGTTGAATATGTGCGAAATTCCATGAAAAATGTGAAAAGTTAAATGAAACCATTGTAATGGAAGTACCACTCACAATGTCAACGAGAATTACCACATGCATAAAAAATACAAAAACTGGGTGAATTTTATCGAAATCGTAGGCATTTTTTGTCAAAGATTGAAAACTCATGTACTGGAGGTACCTTAAAACGATCGAATTTCGAAAAAATAAAAATATATATTTCAGATTTTCCAGTCTAGAATATACTCTCAACATTTCAAGACATTTGCTATAACGGTTTTTGAATTATGAATGGTACAAACAAACATACAAACATACAAAAAACGATTTTTGAGTATGATGGAACATCAAGCAATACCTCTCTTTGAGGGCCTATACTTCGTGAACGGCTTGGAATTTCCTTTTACTAAAAAGTCACATCAAATGCCAGAAATATGTTAAATGTTATAACATAAACGCAGTTTGCCACTAAATGCTTAGCATGTTACAACAAGCAGATCTGTGCGCTGTAAGATGGAATCAACAAACTAGTATCAACAACATAGGGGCGAACACTTATGTGTTTATGTTTATACACACAGCTCATTTAACGAAAAAACAAGGACATTTTGCTATGAAAAACGGGGACGTTTTCTGTGAAATTCGCGGAAATGTTCAATGATTCATTTTATTGAATATTATTTTAAGAAATTAATGTTCTTGGATCCACAGAAAATCTATTCAATACTTCTTCCCGTAGATTTTTTTCGTTTCGATTTACCAGTTCTTGTTGAACGCTCAACATACATTCACTCTCCAGATCTAAATTGTGAAAATTGGAATTGAAACATCGTTGATACGCTGGCTTTCAGCGTGTTATATAAATGAAGCGAGACTAAAGTAAAAGCTGGCAAATTACTGTCCGAGAATCGATCTTCTAAAAAATAAGACATCGAGTCTAAGTATGGAATGAGTTCAGAAAAGTTTTCGAATGATTTGTTAGAACCTGGGTTGGAACGATGGGTCTGACGTTCAACAATTCTTGGAAAATTCAATTGTTAATGTTTATGGTCTGCACCATACAGCGTTTCTTCGCCAAAGGTGGTTTATTATAAATTTATATAAAAATAGTGTATAAACAATGTACTAATTCCGATAGCACCGATCAGTTAATCTATTTGCCAACCCTAACGGTTACGGAGCAAAAAGATGCGATCAACTGATTGCAAAATTGATTATTACATTCATCTTCTTGAAGTTTCAAAATATTCAATTAATCTCTTTTTATGGTATCTGTGCTCACATTGAAATCAACTAGATATATATCACAATTGGGAATCTTTTTATCAGAAAATTCATTGAATGTATCAAGCATTGATTCTATTCTTTTGGTCTGACCCTTCATGTAGGGGTTTCAAACTTGTGATCCATATTCGAGTATTGGTGATACATAGGTGTAAAAGAGCAATCAAATGGTCCACGGATCCTTGAAATCACGACCAAATCTTTTGATCCAAGCTAGTCTTGATTTGGCTTTTGCCATGATGTATTCAGTGTGTGATTTGAAATTGAGTTGACTATCAAGAATGACTCCTAAGTCTTTGATTTCATTGACTCTCTGGATGACTTCGTCTCCAATGATATAGTTATGATCAATCATTGTACCCATTTGGTGGAACCTCATCAATTTGGTCTTCTTAACATTCAATCTAAGATCATTACGACTGAAAAAGATAGAAATGTTTTGAAAAGTCATTTTGCAATTTCAAGCAATCGTTCTCAGACTCAATATGTTTGGACAGTCTAGCATCATCTGCAAATGAAAGTAATGTAGAATCTCCAACATAATATGGTAATTCTATGATAAATAATATACATAATGTGGATCCAATTGGGTAGCCCTGATCTGTACCAGAAGTAACGTCAGTCGGAATTGACTTCATATAATCGATTTTTACTATTTGCTTTCTGCTATTCAGATAAGATTCAATCTATCTTAGAATCTCGTGGTTCAGCCCCTTGACATTGAGTTTGTGGATCAGTAGATCAGTATTTACGGAATCAAAAGCCTTTGCTAGATCAATATAGATTGCATCAGTTTGTGTATTCGTCGACAAGTTGTTCAATGTGGACGATGCAAATTCAACTAGATTCGTAATTGTTGATCTTCCTTTTATGAATCCGTGCTGACTATCATTAATGATGTTCTCAATATGAAAATTCAAATGACCAGTTAATATTGAATCCAATAATTTGGCTATTACGTATTGGAGTGCCACTCCTTTGTAATAACTAATATCAGTTCTTGATCCACTTTTGAATATCGATCTCACAAACGATGTTTTCCAACATTGAGGTACTTGCGCCGTTTTCATGGATTCACTGAGAACACTGTGCGACAAAATCAAACTCATCGAAAGTAAATGGGATCTCTCAAAAACAGCGTTCTACTAGAAGGCGAGCTGAGAAAAACCTCATCTTTGGTTTTGCTCTAGCACGCCAATTAGTTTTTTTTGTTATCTTGATATTTCGGCTGTTTTCTCGATTTTTTGTGATTTTTCTAAGTCACATTTTAGTCTATAACTCGATACTGGCTAAGAATTTTGAGATACAATGTTCAGCAAAGTTGTAGATAAAAGTATTACAAACAAAATTGCCGAACTAACTAAACATCTAATGTCAAAACTGTAGAGTCCATGGAGCAAAATGTCGAAAAAAATGTGATTTTTTCGATTTTTTCAATCAAAACTCATCAAAATGTTCACATTTCTCATTTACATTTCTTATATCAACTTCAAAGTTGTGGCAAAACGTATATCGAGCATAATTGCCGAACAAACTATACATCTAATGTCACAATTCTACAGTCCATGGAGCAAAATGTCGAAAAAAAGGTGATTTTTCGACCATTCCATACCCGATCGATCAAAATTCACATCGACCCTCCCAGATTTGAATTTTTTTTATATGGTTCGATTAGTTTAGGTCTATATAAGAAACAATTGGGGTCGTTTGGTCAAAATTTTCAAGTGTTTGCAAAAATTTGGCTAAAATTTGACGATCGATATCTCAACCATTTCGAAAGGTAAAAAAACCGCATAGATCTCGTTTGTGGAATTAGCGTGATAGGTTTCACTAATGATTCAATACATTTTTTTCTGAATAAGTTCGGAATTCCATCCGGGCCTGAAACCAAGTTATTTGGTAGGTTGTTGATTGCTTGCGTCACTGTTTCTTCAGTTATATCAACTTTTGGAATGTGACTGCATTGATAAATCAATTGGTTTCTATGTTGTCTATTAGATTCAAACTTATATAATGCATCTGGATTTTCTAAATGAAAATTTTCAGCCATCTCTCTCACGTCATCCGAAAGAGAATATCTACATTTTTACGATGTTCAGTGCTAGCTGCCGAAATTCTCTTGATGTGCATTGCGCACTGAAATAGATCGAGACTTTTTGATTGCAGAACATTTACAATTGGCTCAAGTAATGCTGAATATTTTACAATAAGATGATTATACATTTTGTTGCCGCCGAGTGTAATTGAAATACACTTTTCTGGTGGCTACATAACCTACAGTCAACAGTGTAAAATAGACGTGACAAAAACTAAACATCTTTCCCAAACTTGGACGCAACATTATTAATAATTTCTAGCTTTTGAGCAATCAATCGTGAATTTAAATTAACTTTAGACCTGTCCTCTGGGCACTAAGTGCCCGAGTCGATATGTAATTTTAAATAATAATGTAAATATGTAACCCAAACATCATATGGTGATATTTTTCATAAAAAACACTTCAATTTTTACCTACAGTGTGAGTTTCATTGGGTTTGTGTGGTGCATTTCCGAATGAGAGCGGTGAATCTGCTCTGTACGTCTTCTCGGGCACTCAGTGTCCTCAAAAAAAATTCCATATACTGTGTATGGAAAACTTTTTGGGATGCATATTTGGATTGAACATACATTTAAGGGGCCAATTTTAATCTTAATTGGGATCCATGTCAATTTTCATGCAAAACCCTCTTTAGGCACTCATATTTCGAAATGATTTGTTAGGAAGAAAGTTCTTAATTTTGTCAGCACAGGATGTGGAATATAGCTGCGAGTCTGATGCTCACATACATATCAACGCACGGCTGTAGCCAGGCCTACGCTAGGCTAATTAATTAATTAATATCACCCAATAATTTTCTGAGCTCCCCCAAAAATTTGCCGAGCTCCTACAAAATTCAGCGATTAAATTTTGGCTATATACAGGGTGTCTCTCAATTACATGTCAATATTTCTACCACATATTCCTCAGACCATGAGGCGAAAAAAAGTCTATGAGCAAAAATTTCTTGGACTTGTTCTTAGTGAGGTTTCAGCCGTCGGCCCCCTTTGGGTCAATATTTCATATGCTAGAATGGCCATCATTCAAATGCGTGTTGTGGTCGCATTTTCCGAAAAAATACATGGTTGATAGCTAATTGGAGAGATATTGACGTCTACTAGATGACACAAAAAAGAAAAAAAGAAAAAAGTTTAGTGGAGGCGGTAAATTTTTGATTGGTCTGAAAGTACAAAAAAATCGGAAAAATCGATGAAAATTTCGATTTTTCTCGAAAAAGTGTCGTAGAAGACCCCCCTTTTCTATTTCAGATATCAAAAGTGCATGAAATTCTGAGCCGGAATACAAATTTCGAAACATCAAAATTTGCGTATCTTGGCCAAAATCGCAAAATGTTTTAGATGGAGCGACCAAACTTTTTTTGCGTCACATTACAACGGCTGCTGTGATCGTGTCTATCAACAAAAATTCATGTTTTATGTCTCGTTGGAAGGCTGTTGAGCTCTACTAGGATCTCCAATAGTGCAAAAAATCGAAAAAAGTTTATTTTTTGCTTGTAATTGTGCTACATAGTAGATCATGCTTTATGATAGAAATTCAAGATAAATTATTACTTTTTACCGTCATGTGTGTTTTAACAAACCTAAATATAAAACATAAATCAAAAGATCATCTAACATCAAGTCAGATATAACATTTTAAAGTCATATTATCTGTTTTTTAGACTAAAGGAGAAGATCTTATTTTTATTTAAAAATGGAAAATTTGACATACAACTTTTGCATACTGACTTGAAATTAGTTCATTTGTGATAGAAAAAAGGTATATTAGAACACACACCGCGGAAATGTGATGGAATGTGACGCAAAAAAAGTTTGGTCGCTCCATCTAAAACATTTTACGATTTTGGCCAAGATACGCAAATGTTGATGTTTTGAAATTTGTATTCCGGCTCAGAATTTCATGCACTTTTGATATCTGAAATAAAAAAGGGGGGTCTTCTACGACACTTTTTCGAGAAAAATCGAAATTTTCATCGATTTTTCCGATTTTTTTGTACTTTCCGACCAATCAAAAATTTACCGCCTCCACTGAACTTTTTACATTTTTTCTTTTTTGTGTCATCTAGTAGACGTCAATATCTCTCCAATTAGCTATCAACCATGTACTTTTGTTGGAAAATGCGACCACGACACGCATTTGAATGATGGCCATTCTAGCATATGAAATATTGACCCAAAGGGGGCCGACGGCTGAAACCCCACTAAGAACAAGTCCAAGAAATTTGTGCTCATAGACTTTTTTTCGCCTCATGGTCTGAGGAATATGTGGTAGAAATATTGACATGTAATTGAGGGACACCCTGTATATTCACTAAGATGTGCGCTGAGACTGCTAAAGTTTGTATATCTGTTACACAGACAGTTCATTACACAGACACGCGCCCAGCACAGCGATTATCTATGTCAGGTCAATTTGTAATCAATGACAACAATTTTGTTTATTATGCGGCATAATTTATGCTTGCAACCGGTATTTTTCAACTGTATACACCCAGAACATTTTTTAACTGTATACAAAGAATGAAAGTCATTTCCAAACAAATTCTGCAAACGCGATTTAATTTGATTATTATTTATCGCTATTAGTGTTGATGCAATGATTCGTATAAAATACTCTAGTTGGCAATTCAAGTAATTTGGTTAAGAATGAAAATATTCATGAATGACTGAGCAAGCATTAATAAGTGAGCGCTACTCAGAGAAAGACTAAATACGAAAAAAATGGTTAACAAAGACTCAAAAGATGCCAATCAAAATGGAAAAATTAATAATAATGTCGTAGTGGATGATCATAAAAGTTCCTTAATAATGGCTTGAATGCTGTCTACGGCGGTACTTGTATTACAATTATTGTACGCTTTGTATCACGACCATGTACGGTGGCTGACAATAATTTCTTTCTGTCTTTATTTCACTCTAATTTGTTTGTAATTCATCAACACATTGAAACCCACGTTCGCTTGCAGCGAGAGACATTGGACAGCGTGCGTTTGTGTGGTGACCGAAAAAGAATAAACAATCAAATGTTATATTCCTTTCAATGTATTGATGAGACATTTCTCTTACTCTTTGAACTGTGTTTGGTGCGATCTTCTCAATTTAGAACGTTAAGCGAGACAGAAACATTTAATTTACTGCAAATTAGAGTGAAATAAAGCCAGAAATATATTTTTGACGTGGCGTGAAAAATAATGCCATTCGGAATAACAAAAACAGCAATCTATGAGCTGAATATTTGAAAACACTTCCTGTTTCATCAAACGTATGTTATATCATTTTCTGGGTGGATATGTAGATTACTTTTGTATGTAAACTACATTTTGTAAATGTAGATTACATAAAATGTGTCGTAATATACATATTTAGTAAAATATTGACTTTTGACTGAGATATTTGACGAGAAATCATTCAAAATGTCAAAAACAATCGAATTTTAATGGACACTCAGCACCAACAAACTAGACAAACAGTTTCTGTCGAATAAATGTTCATCGAGCTAGCTCTTACATTGTGGGGTGGACTGGAATAACACTCCGCCTTTTGGCGGGTTCAGATAATCAAGATGAAACGCACTTGAAACGTGCGGTATTTCGAACGGCAATCTAATAAAACAATGAAATAAAAAACATTCGGAAATATTGAGGCTTTCATTTGCTGCAAATCTCATGATTCTACTTTATAAACATAATAAATTAAAAATTTGACAAAAGAATACGGATTCTAGAAATTTGACATTTTTAAACAATGGATTTCATTTTCCAAGTAAAATATCCGGTTTTAAGGATTTTAACTAATTTTTGATGAGTTTTCAGGCCAAAATCATCGTTTAGATACTTCAAAAAACGATGAGAAAAATGCATGCATTAGAGGTTTAAGCTTTGCATCTCTGCAGCATTTTTTTCTCGAGGTTTAAATCCAAAAAAGTGCTTAAACACAGTGCTTAAATCCAAAAAAAGAATCCGTAAATCAGGATAATTGTCATACACTGCAAGTAACAGCGGCATAATGGTTGGCTGTTCCGGAGCGGCGTGCATTCAAGTGCACGTGAGTTGGGTTTTCAGTACTTTTTACATAAAAACCGATTTTCGCATTTGATGCAATTTGCGTCATTCGAAAGCTATTCAAGTTTCCTCTCGATGTTTCACATATTCGAACAATGTACAAAATGTATCATCTTTAAGCCGAAAAATCATGGAATGTGATCAGTTGTGAAAATGTACTGAATTCTAAGGGAATCTATTGTGATATGATAACATGTAAAGGAGTTTCAAATCGAAAAGTGAAGAAGACCAATTTGTTTTATTGTTTCATAGGATGTTTTGTTATGATAATTAGCCAAATTGCAGTAGTCAGTTTTCATGGCGGAACCAATACTTTCTCTTTTGAATGGTCGATGAATCAAATTGTTCAAGACAAAAATTGAATTCCATATCAATGTGGAAAAGTCAGGATTACGAATTTAATTTAATTTCCCGCATTTTTATATATAATTTAATTGGGTTTATTCTTTTATAGCCACAAGACAGCCAATTCTCCACGCAAGCCATGGTGTACACCGATATTGGAGAGGAAATGTTACAACATTCTTTTGATGGATATAATGTATGTATTTTTGCCTATGGTCAAACGGGCGCTGGAAAATCATATACAATGATGGGCAAACAAGAAGTCGAAGGCCAGGAAGGTATAATACCTATGTTATGCAAAGACCTCTTCCGCCGTATACGAGAAAACGCAAATAAGGAGCTGGAATTTGCAGTCGAAGTATCGTATATGGAAATATATTGCGAACGTGTTCGGGATCTTTTGAATCCAAAAAACAAAGGTAATTTAAAAGTTCGTGAACATCCTTTGTTGGGACCATACGTTGAAGATTTATCAAAGCTTGCGGTGACATCGTATGAAACCATTCATGATTTGATTGATGAAGGAAATAAAGCTCGAACTGTTGCGGCAACTAACATGAATGAAACCAGTTCGAGATCTCACGCAGTCTTCACAATATTCTTCACTCAGCGGCGACACGATAATACAACTGATTTAGTAACAGAAAAAGTGTCGAAAATAAGCTTGGTTGATTTGGCTGGATCTGAACGTGCTGATTCCACTGGTGCAAAAGGAACACGTCTCAAAGAAGGAGCAAATATAAACAAAAGCTTAACTACTCTAGGGAAAGTCATTTCAGCACTTGCAGAAATAGTAAGTTAAGATTGATGAAATAAGTTGTAAAAATGTTTGCTACATTTACAATATTTAATACGGGGCTAACTTATACTACAACAATCTGATTGTACTAGTGTAATCGCAATCAATAGCCACACAATCAGCATAATTGTTCCTCTTCGCATCTTTTTCTAACGCATTCGCTTCACACTGTAGTGAAGAGCTCTTGAATGAGAGCGTTTAGTGTCTGAAGCGAGTGAATTTGAAAGAGATTGTAAGCGGTTGTTACGATTGTGAAGCTATTGCTTACGATTATGCTTATACAATCATATTATCATCGTACCAAATATCACAGTGGACGGTAGTCCACACGAGTGACGAAAGCACCTCTAGCGAAAAGTCTACTCAGTATAAATATACAGCGAGTTTCGAACTTTGTATCTATGAGACCGAGCGGTTTGTGTCATATACCATGTGTAAGGTTTGAAATTTAAGGCAAACAAGTAAACACACTCTTCAGTTTTTCGGCCATAGCCCGGGTAAAAATAGGTTCAGTATTTTTGAACCTGATATTTTATGATTTCACGCGTCAATAAGAATCCAACGACACCCCAACCATTAAAATAAAGGCAAATATTAATTTCAACTTTTGATGGATTCAAATAGTCTTATTCTATCGCCAAATGCACGCAAATTTAGATTTTTTTTTCTTTTATTGAGTAATCAGATATTTGAATATTGTCGTTCTACATCGACCGGCTCGAAATTAATGTGGATATATATACTTATGTATAATACCTGTCAAAAATATCTTTCTGTCTTTATTTCACTCTAATTTGCAGTAAATTGAATGTTTCTGTCTCGCTTATACGTTCTAAATTGAGAAGATCGCACCAAACACAGTTCAAAGGGTAAGAGAAATGTCTCATCAATACATTGAAAGGACTATAACATTTGATTGTTTATTGTTTTTCGGTCACCACACAAACGCACGCTGTCCAGTGTCTCTCGGTGCAAGCGAACGTGCGTTTCAATGTATTGTTGAAACATTTCTATTACTCTTCGTACTGTTTTTGCTGTTGTTTTCTCAATATTGAATGTATAAGAGAGACGGAAACATTGAATCTAATGCAAATAAGAGTGAAATAAAGACAGAAAAAAATTATTGTCAGCCACCGTACGTATATATGTCCGTACCATTGTCCGATTTTTTTCAAACTTTCAGCAATTGTATTACATGTAAAACTAAGCGACTTTTATTCTGGAAAATTTTGATTTGGCCGCCTTTTTGGCGGGGGTGTAGACATGTTCGTTCGTTCGTTCGTAGGAAATAATCTACAAACGAACGAAAGAACATATTTTTACATAAATCTACGAACTGTTCGCTTGTTTGTTTGTTCGTTGTTCGTAGAAATAAAATTGCAATTTATCCAATAATTTCTTTAATAAACAAATCATAAGGCTTCGTTTGATTATAAAAATGTGTATTTGTTTTGTGTATTTTTTCTCTGCGGAAATCAATCAATTTTATTCTTAATTTACGTATTTGTATTTGACTAAAATCAAGTTATGCGCCTTATCTGAGTATTTTTATAGGCAACTGTTTTGTTGCAAAAAAAAACAAAACAACCAAAGGTACATTTTCGAAGAATTTTGGGAGTTGAATCAACAAAATTGTGAAGAGATGAGTAAAATCACTGTTTTCGATTAATGTTTTTTCGAATACAATGCTTGCAATTTCATGTGCTATAACATCTAATCAGAACATATCTGTGTATCGTGCGCGTATATTGACGTTCAACAAAAAGACCACATAATATTTAAATATCAATCGCAATACTTTTCACATTTATGTTATTTCAACTCCAGAAATTCATCGAAAATTTCCCTTTTCTTTGTTTGTTTTTTGCAACAAAACAGTAAAAAATTCCCAGATACAGCTTAATTTTATCCGAAAACAAATATGCAAATTATGACCAAATAGATTCCAACTACCAAAGTATGAAGATAGGCTGATGCTGCTTGGAAGAACGTAGAATGTAGGCTCAAGTAGTTTTTATTCACAAATTGCAATTTGAAATAATTGAGTGGTTAATTCATGCATATCACTAATGCATAAATTATGCATGAATTTAACTCATTTTACCCTTTTTTACCTTTTTTTATGCATTATTTATGCATTATTAATGTATTATTTATATGATATCAAATGAAAAACCTCTGAACGAAGTAAAAATCGAGTGACAAAAGCAAAACGCAAAATACAAAATTTGTGATATGAAATTTGTGCCGAAAAAAAGTTATTTGAATTTTGTAAACAATTTTTCAGTGCATTAGTGCGTTCGGTGCGTTGTGATGTGTTTCCGATAGCAAAAAAAAAACACAATTTCAGCAACGCACCGAACGCTCTAATGCACTGAAAAATTGTTAAAAAATTCAAATAACTTTTTTTCGGCACAAATTTCATATCACAAATTTTGTATTTTGCGTTTTGCTTTTGTCACTCGATTTTTACTTCGTTCGGAGGTTTTTCATTTGATATCATAGATTTTGGCAATGCATACAATTTCAATGTGTGCGCTCATTGAAATTATATTAAATGAAACCACAAACTGAATATTGACAATGAATGTCTTGCATTTCCGAATTTTTGTTATTATTTTGCATTGTACGAGTGAAAATTTATTGAAAATACTGATTACTTTGATGAATATTTAATTTGGCTCTCTTTAATTTGCTGTAAAAATCAAATTAAATATTATTAAAAGTTTTTGATCCCCGAAATTAGGGTGCATCTGTGCCAAAAAATGCATTTTTCGGTGTTTTTAGGGTGAATTTTGAATAAATATGCCAATATCTCAAAAAAACGAATTTTGTGGGATATATGCGATATGGCTTATTTTAGACCAGGGTTAGGGCCAATAACCCTGAGAATATGAACCAAAAGTCTTGGGCCATTTTCGAGCAAATGGCCAAAAAGTGGAGAAAACATCGCCAAAAAGTGGCCGTTTTTCAGTTTTTGGCCAAGAATGGCCTACCAACTTGAAAATTTAAAATTCAAGTGGGTGTCATTTGGAAGCTTATCTCAATACCTTTCCAACGATATGCGTATGTCTGAGAAATATCAAGTGGTTCGGCCACAGTGGCTGTGGCCGTGGTGGTCACTTTTTGGCATTTAGAGGCCGGCCATGGCCAAGATGGCAGCCAAATCAAAAACTTCCAGAACAAAAGTTGCTTAGTTTTTCATGTACTACAATCCCTGAAAGTTTGAAAAAAATCGAACAATGGTACGGACATGCATACATACGTACATACATACGTACATACATACGTACATACATACGTACATACATACGTACATACATACGTACATACATACGTACATACATACGTACATACATACGTACATACATACGTACATACATACGTACATACATACGTACATACATACGTACATACATACGTACATACATACGTACATACATACGTACATACATACGTACATACATACGTACATACATACGTACATACATACGTACATACATACGTACATACATACGTACATACATACGTACATACATACGTACATACATACGTACATACATACGTACATACATACGTACATACATACGTACATACATACGTACATACATACCCAAAAAATATTATAAATTGATAGATGGAGGCGCCACGAATAAAATTCAAATGGCCATAACTTTTCAACGTATGGTCCGATTTTAATGGTTGGGGTGTTGTTGGATTCGTATTAAGGCGTAGATTCATAAAATATCAGGTTTAAAAATATTGAATCTATTTTTCCCCGGGTTATGGCCGAAAAACTGAAAATTAGCCGAAATTTTCCCACCGCGATATCTCCACTGGTTGGTAAAATTTCGAGTGTGTATACTTTTTTTGGGCTAATTTTCAGAGACCTTTCAGATGGTATATGACACAAATCGCTCGGACTCATAGATACAAAGTTGGAAACTTGCTGTATATATACTGAGTAGACTTTTCGCACTAGAGGTGCTTTCGTCACCCGTGGCAGTCCTTCCTTTGTGATGCTTTATGTATTAGGGCGGGAGGGAATTAACCACTTGGAAGCGAGAGCCTGGCCTGATGCATTTTCTATGGAGGTTGGGTAAAAAAATGATCCATGCAAATTTTTAGCTCGATCGGTAGACGTTTAGTGGCGCCGACTGATCCCCAGGATTTTCAAGGTCGAAAATCAACGATTTTGAGGGAAAATTCAAATTTTTTGCCGATCTGTGCATGTAGTTCAAACTTTATAAGAGTTATTTTTGTACTCTAATTATGGGCTATGCGGAATTTGAGTGTAATTGGTACACTTTTTCGTGTACTTTTAGTATTTTTATTTTAGGGACATTTTGAGTATGACGTAAAAGTGAAAAAAAATGGAAAACGGACACCCCTGCATTCAAACCCAAATATTGGGATGCATATAAAAGTGTCCATATTTTTGATACAGCCAGATAAAAGGGCTTGAGGTCAGCTATCCGAAACCGATTCTAACTCAAAAAAAATTTGTATACGTGTTTTCGAGATAATCGCGTTTAAAGATTCAAAAGTCGATAACTTTTTTCAAAAATATTAAAAAAACAAAATGAAGTAGGCCTCAATACCTTTCAAACGAGATGTGTGCGGTTTTTTTACCTTTCGAAATGGTTGAGATATCGATAGTCAAAATTTCGACCAACCGACCCCGGATTTTTCTTAGTTGGACCTTAACTTATCGAAACATATATAAATTTTTCAAATCCGAGATGGTCCATGTGAATTTTGATCGATCTGGTATGGAATGGTCGATGTTTGTGTTTGTTTGTGTGTGTGTGACTTTGTACCTTCTCTCGATTTCTGTGATGTATGACATTGTTTTTGAGGGGTCTGAGGGGCAGTTCAAAAGCGTCGAGAACGGTCGAATTTCTTTACATATAAGAAAATAAGCAGGGGGAGAGTGTCGGGGTGTCGATTTTTTTCAAAATTCCATAGCTCCGCTAATAAACAAGATAGAAAATCCGCAGATACCGCAAATGAAAGGTATTGAGCTAGGCTTTAAATTAGTCCTTGTAATGAAAGAAATCTATAATCGGGTTTGGTCACCACATCGAAAATACACTGCCATTTGGGCATAAATGTCACGAGAGCTTAATATGAACGATCTCTATGTACGAATATATGAACGAAGTGGAATTAGTAGTTCACGGAATATTGTCATATAAGCATAGGCTGTAATTAGTATCTGATCAATAGTTTGCTCGGTATGTATCCGTCCTCCGCTTCGCTTCGGCCGGAGTGCTTCATTCTTTCCCCCAAAATAAATCACATTTTCAGAGCCTCATACAGCTCTAACGGGTAAGGATATCTTGGACCTCAAAACGTTTTCTTGAAGGGGGCCTCAAGTTACGTCACCTGTAATAATTTGAACAGGATCGACTTCGCCGTTCTCGAGACTTTTTCATTCAAAATGAGCTCCAAAAAGAGATGAACATTTGAATGGGGGATCTCCGATCGGGTCAATGGGTTCGTTGGAGCGTATGCCCTGGTATTCGAACCTTCACCGTTCGGCTCACAGTCCTACGATTTTGATTAAACTCCACAGGAATGTAGCATTTGTTTAGCCTGATACAAAAATATATCGCTTGATACCCTAGCGACCTTGTGAATGGTACTTTTGGCCCACCGTGCAAAAAGTGTCATTTTGTATGGGAGGTACCCGAAGGAAGTCTCGCATCTATGGGGTTGTGAGAACAAACTTGGAGAGGGGCGAAAATTAACACCCGATGACAAATTTGGGCCCAATCTATATAGCCGTTCTCGATATATTGGCACTTTTATGCAAAAAAAATCACATTTTCAGAGCCTCATACAGCTCAAACGGGTGTGGACATCTCTTCGACCTAAACTATTTATTGAGAGGGGACCCCAAGTTAAGTCACCTGTGAGAATTTGAACGGAATCGACTTAACTGCTCTCGAGCTTTAATCATGAGATCAAGAGTGTAATTTCGGGTCACGAAAAAATTTATGTGACTCATGTGCATTTGAACCTTCACCGTTTGGCTCACAGTCCTATGATTTTGATTAATCTCCACAGGAATGTAGCATTTGCTTAGACTGATCCAAAAATATATCGCTTGATACCCTAGCGACCTTGTGAATGGTACTTTTGGCCCATCGTGCAAAAAGTGTCATTTTGTATGGGAGGTACACGAAGGAAGTGTCGCATCTATGGGGTTGTGAGAACAAACTTGGAGAGGAGCAAAATATAACTCCTCATGCCAAATTTGGGCCCAATCTATACAGCCGTTCTCGATATATTGGCATTTTTATGCAAAAAAATCACATTATCAGAGCCTCATACAGCTCAAACGGATGGGGATATCTCTTCGACCTAAACTATTTATTGAGAGGGGACCTCAAGTTACGTCACCTGTGAGAATTTGAACAGAATGGATTTCGTCGTTCTCGAGCTTTAATCATGAGATCAAGAGAGTAATTTCGGGTCACAAAAAAATTTATGTGACTCATGTGTATTTGAACCTTCACCGTTCGGCTCACAGTCCTATGATTTTGATTAAACTCCACAGGAATGTAGCATTTGTTTAGACTGATCCGAAAATATATCGCTTGATACCCTAGCGACCTTGTGAATGGTACTTTTGGCCCACCGTACAAAAAGTGTCATTTTGTATGGGAGGTACCCGAAGGAAGTGTGGCATCTATGGGGTTGTGAGGACAAACTTGGAGAGGAGCGAAAATTAACCCCCGATGCCAAATTTGGACCCAATCTATACAGCCGTTCTCGATATATTGTCATTTTTATGTAACAAATATCACATTTTCGGAGCCTCGTACAGCTCAAATGGGTGTGGATATCTCTTCGACCTTAACTATTTATTGAGAGGGGACCTCAAGTTCTGTTACCTGTGAGAATTTGAACGGAATCGGCTTCGCCGTTCTCGAGATATTGTCATTCAAAACAAGGTCCAAAAAGGGGGGGAAATTTGTATGGGAGGTACCCGAAAGGGGGCTCAGACCGTCCCCAAAATTCACGTGATGCGTCGCAGGCCGATTTTATGGATCCTCCGAAATTTTGAACGAAATCGGTCTACCCGTTCTTGAGTTACAGGGTGGTCAAACACACACAAAAAAAAATACACTGCCATTTGGGCATAAATGTCACGAGGGCTTAATATGAACGATCTCTATTCACGAATATTTGAACGAAATGGACTTAGTAGTTCACGGAATATTGCCATAAGCATAGGCTGTAATTAGTATCAGATCAATCCTTTGTTCGGTATGTAACCGGCCTCCACTTCGCTTTGGCCGGCGTGCTTCATTCTTTCCCTGTAATCAGCTCGAACGGATGGGGATATCTCTGATACCCAAACGGTTTCTTGTAGGGGACCCCAAGTTAAGTCACCTGTGAGAATTTGAACGGAATTGACTTAACTGCTCTCGAGCTTTAATCATGAGATCAAGAGAGTAATTTCGGGTCACAAAAAAATTTATGTGACTCATGTGTATTTGAACCTTCACCGTTCGGCTCACAGTCCTATGATTTTGATTAAACTCCACAGGAATGTAGCATTTGCTTAGCCTGATCCAAAAATATATCGCTTGATACCCTAGCGACCTTGTGAATGGTACTTTTGGCCCACCGTGCAAAAAGTGTCATTTTGTATAGGAGGTACCCGAAGGAAGTGTGGCATCTATGGGGTTGTGAGAACAAACTTGGAGAGGAGCGAAAATTAACCCCCGATGCCAAATTTGGACCCAATCTATACAGCCGTTCTCGATATATTGGCATTTTAATGTATCAAATATCACATTTTCGGAGCCTCATACAGCTCAAACGGGTGTGGATATCTCTTCGACCCAAACTATTTATTGAGAGGGGACCTCAAGTTACGTCACCTGTGAGAATTTGAATAGAATGGATTTCGTCGTTCTCGAGCTTTAATCATGAGATCAAGAGAGTAATTTCGGGTCACAAAAAAATTTATGTGACTCATGTGTATTTGAACCTTCACCGTTCGGCTCACAGTCCTATGATTTTGATTAAACTCCACAGGAATGTAGCATTTGTTTAGACTGATCCGAAAATATATCGCTTGATACCCTAGCGACCTTGTGAATGGTACTTTTGGCCCACCGTGCAAAAAGTGTCATTTTGTATGGGAGGTACCCGAAGGAAGTCTCGCATCTATGGGGTTGTGAGAACAAACTTGGAGAGGGGCGAAAATTAACTCCCCATGCCAAATTTGGGCCCAATCTATACAGCTGTTCTCGAAATATTGGCATTTTTATGGAAAAAAAAATCACATTTTCGGAGCCTCGTACAGCTCAAACGGGTGTGGACATCTCTTCGACCTTAACTATTTATTGAGAGGGGACCTCAAGTTAAGTCACCTGTGAGAATTTGAACGGAATCGACTTCGCCGTTCTCGAAATATTGTCAATCAAAACAAGGTCCAAAAAGGGGGGAAAATTTGTATGGGAGGTACCCGATGGGAGGCTCAGACCGTCCCCAAAATTCACGTGGTGCGTCGCAGGCCGATTTTGGGGATCCTCCGAAATTTTGAACGAAATCGGTCTACCCGCTGTAGAGTTACAGGGTGGTCAAACATAAAAAATCAACGCCCGACTTTTAACATACACTGCCATTTGGGCAGAAATGTCACGAGGGCTTAATATGAACGATCTCTATTCACGAATATTTGAAAGAAATGGACTTAGTAGTTCACGGAATATTGTCATAAGCATAGGCTGTAATTAGTATCTGATCAATAGTTTGCTCGGTATGTAGCCGGCCTCCGCTTCGCTTCGGGCGGCGTGTTTCATTCTTTCCCCCAGAATAAATCACATTTTCAGAGCCTCATACAGCTCGAACGTAGGGATGGGCGCGCTATACTATATATATAGTATAGCTATACTATTCCACATTTTTTCGGAATAGCTATTTTTAAAAATAGCTATTTTTATGCCGAATAGGTATAGCTATTCGCTATTTTTTTCAAAAATAGCTATTTAAAATAGCAAAATTTTGCTATTAACATAACTATTTTTTCGCAAGAAATAGCTTTTTTTTCGGGAGAAAATAGCTATTTTTTTTACAATATTCACGAAATAATAGGTATTTTAATAGCAGAATTTCGCTATTTTAAATAGCTATTTCAATCGCAAAATTTTGCTTTTTTAAATAGCTATTTTCATACGAAAAAATGTTTGTACATGTTTGTAAATGTTTGAACATGTCTGTGCATGTCTGCGCATGTTGTTTTGTGAAGTGGCGCATTTTTAATAGCTATTTTTGAAATGAATAGCTATTTTTTAATAGCGCTATTTTCGAAAATTCATGAAAATAGTATAGCCGAAGGAAGTCTCGCATCTATGGGGTTGTGAGAACAAACTTGGAGAGGGGCGAAAATTAACCCCCGATGCCAAATTTGGGCCCAATCTATACAGCCGTTCTCGAAATATTGGCATTTTTATGCAAAAAAAATCACATTATCCGAGCCTCATACAGCTCAACGGATATCTCTTCGACCTAAACTATTTATTGAGAGGGGACCTCAAGTTACGTCACCTGTGAGAGTTTGTTCGGTATGTAGCCGGCCTCCACTTCGCTTTGGCCGGCGTGCTTCATTCTTTCCCTGTAATCAGCTCGAACGGATGGGGATATCTCTGATACCCAAACGGTTTCTTGTAGGGGGCCTCAAGTTACGTCACCTGTGAGAATTTGAACAGAATGGATTTCGTCGTTCTCGAGCTTTAATCATGAGATCAAGAGAGTAATTTCGGGTCACAAAAAAAATTATGTGACTCATGTGTATTTGAACCTTCACCGTTTGGCTCACAGTCCAATGATTTTGATTAAGCTCCACAGGAATGTAGCATTTGTTTAGCCTGATCCAAAAATATATCGCTTGATACCCTAGTGACCTTGTGAATGGTACTTTTGGTCCACCGTACAAAAATTGTCATTTTGTATGGGAGGTACCCGAAGGAAGTGTGGCATCTATGGGGTTGTGAGAACAAACTTGGAGAGGAGCGAAAATTAACCCATGATGCCAAATTTGGACCCAATCTATACAGCCGTTCTCGATATATTGGCATTTTTATGTAACAAATATCACATTTTCGGAGCCTCGTACAGCTCAAACGGGTGTGGATATCTCTTCGACCTCAACTATTTATTGAGAGGGGACCTCAAGTTCTGTTACCTGTGAGAATTTGAACGGAATCGGCTTCGCCGTTTTCGAGATATTGTCATTCAAAACAAGGTCCAAAAAGGGGGGAAAATTTGTATGGGAGGTACCCGAAGGGGGGCTCAGACCGTCCCCAAAATTCACGTGGTGCGTCGCAGGCCGATTTTATGGATCCTCCGAAATTTTGAACGAAATCGGTCTACCCGTTCTTGAGTTACAGGGTGGTCAAACACACATAAAAAAAAAAAAAAAAAAAACACGATACATATGCTTATATATTCACGTTGTTCATATTAAGCAAAATACACTGCCATTTGGGCATAAATGTCACGAGGGCTTAATATGAACGATCTCTATTCACGAATATTTGAACGAAGTGGGCTTAGTAGTTCACGGAATATTGTCATATAAGCATAGGCTGTAATTAGTATCTGATCAATAGTTTGCTCGGTATATAGCCGGCCCCCACTTCGCTTTGGCCGGCGTGCTTCATTCTTTCCCTGTAATCAGCTCGAACGGATGGGGATATCTCTGATACCCAAACGGTTTCTTGTAGGGGGCCTCAAGTTACGTCACCTGTGAGAATTTGAACGGAATCGACTTAACTGCTCTCGAGCTTTAATCATGAGATCAAGAGAGTAATTTCGGGTCACAAAAAAATTTATGTGACTCATATGTATTTGAACCTTCACCGTTCGGCTCACAGTCCTATGATTTTGATTAAACTCCACAGGAATGTAGCATTTGTTTAGCCTGATCCAAAAATATATCGCTTGATACCCTAGCGACCTTGTGAATGGTACTTTTGGCCCACCGTGCAAAAAGTGTCATTTTGTATGGGAGGTACCCGAAGGAAGTGTCGCATCTATGGGGTTGTGAGAACAAACTTGGAGAGGGGCGAAAATTAACCCCCGATGCCAAATTTGGACCCAATCTATACAGCCGTTCTCGAAATATTGGCATTTTTATGCAAAAAAATCACATTATCAGAGCCTCATACAGCTCAAACGGATGGGGATATCTCTTCGACCTAAACTATTTATTGAGAGGGGACCTCAAGTTACGTCACCTGTGAGAATTTGAACAGAATGGATTTCGTCGTTCTCGAGCTTTAATCATGAGATCAAGAGAGTAATTTCGGGTCACAAAAAAATTTATGTGACTCATGTGTATTTGAACCTTCACCGTTCGGCTCACAGTCCTATGATTTTGATTAAACTCCACAGGAATGTAGCATTTGTTTAGACTGATCCGAAAATATATCGCTTGATACCCTAGCGACCTTGTGAATGGTACTTTTGGCCCACCGTACAAAAAGTGTCATTTTGTATGGGAGGTACCCGAAGGAAGTGTGGCATCTATGGGGTTGTGAGAACAAACTTGGAGAGGAGCGAAAATTAACCCATGATGCCAAATTTGGACCCAATCTATACAGCCGTTCTCGATATATTGTCATTTTTATGTAACAAATATCACATTTTCGGAGCCTCGTACAGCTCAAACGGGTGTGGATATCTCTTCGACCTTAACTATTTATTGAGAGGGGACCTCAAGTTCTGTTACCTGTGAGAATTTGAACGGAATCGGCTTCGCCGTTCTCGAGATATTGTCATTCAAAACAAGGTCCAAAAAGGGGGGAAAATTTGTATGGGAGGTACCCGAAGGGAGGCTCAGACCGTCCCCAAAATTCACGTGATGCGTCGCAGGCCGATTTTATGGATCCTCCGAAATTTTGAACGAAATCGGTCTACCCGTTCTTGAGTTACAGGGTGGTCAAACACACAAAAAAAAAAATACACTGCCATTTGGGCATAAATGTCACGAGGGCTTAATATGAACGATCTCTATTCACGAATATTTGAACGAAGTGGGCTTAGTAGTTCACGGAATATTGTCATATAAGCATAGGCTGTAATTAGTATCTGATCAATAGTTTGCTCGGTATATAGCCGGCCCCCACTTCGCTTTGGCCGGCGTGCTTCATTCTTTCCCTGTAATCAGCTCGAACGGATGGGGATATCTCTGATACCCAAACGGTTTCTTGTAGGGGGCCTCAAGTTACGTCACCTGTGAGAATTTGAACGGAATCGACTTAACTGCTCTCGAGCTTTAATCATGAGATCAAGAGAGTAATTTCGGGTCACAAAAAAATTTATGTGACTCATATGTATTTGAACCTTCACCGTTCGGCTCACAGTCCTATGATTTTGATTAAACTCCACAGGAATGTAGCATTTGTTTAGCCTGATCCAAAAATATATCGCTTGATACCCTAGCGACCTTGTGAATGGTACTTTTGGCCCACCGTGCAAAAAGTGTCATTTTGTATGGGAGGTACCCGAAGGAAGTGTCGCATCTATGGGGTTGTGAGAACAAACTTGGAGAGGGGCGAAAATTAACCCCCGATGCCAAATTTGGACCCAATCTATACAGCCGTTCTCGAAATATTGGTATTTTTATGCACAAAAAATCACATTTTCAGAGCCTCATATAGCTCAAACGGGTGTGGACAACTCTTCGACCTAAACTATTTATTGAGAGGGGACCCCAAGTTAAGTCACCTGTGAGAATTTGAACGGAATCGACTTAACTGCTCTCGAGCTTTAATCATGAGATCAAGAGTGTAATTTCGGGTCACGAAAAAATTTATGTGACTCATGTGCATTTGAACCTTCACCGTTTGGCTCACAGTCCTATGATTTTGATTAAACTCCACAGGAATGTAGCATTTGCTTAGACTGATCCAAAAATATATCGCTTGATACCCTAGCGACCTTGTGAATGGTACTTTTGGCCCATCGTGCAAAAAGTGTCATTTTGTATGGGAGGTACACGAAGGAAGTGTCGCATCTATGGGGTTGTGAGAACAAACTTGGAGAGGAGCAAAATATAACTCCTCATGCCAAATTTGGGCCCAATCTATACAGCCGTTCTCGCTATATTGGCATTTTTATGCAAAAAAATCACATTATCAGAGCCTCATACAGCTCAAACGGATGGGGATATCTCTTCGACCTAAACTATTTATTGAGAGGGGACCTCAAGTTACGTCACCTGTGAGAATTTGAACAGAATGGATTTCGTCGTTCTCGAGCTTTAATCATGAGATCAAGAGAGTAATTTCGGGTCACAAAAAAATTTATGTGACTCATGTGTATTTGAACCTTCACCGTTCGGCTCACAGTCCTATGATTTTGATTAAACTCCACAGGAATGTAGCATTTGTTTAGACTGATCCGAAAATATATCGCTTGATACCCTAGCGACCTTGTGAATGGTACTTTTGGCCCACCGTGCAAAAAGTGTCATTTTGTATAGGGGGTACCCGAAGGAAGTGTCGCATCTATGGGGTTGTGAGAACAAACTTGGAGAGGAGCGAAAATTAACCCCCGATGCCAAATTTGGACCCAATCTATACAGCCGTTCTCGATATATTGGCATTTTTATGGAAAAAAAAATCACATTTTCAGAGCCTCATACAGCTCAAACGGGTGTGGACATCTCTTCGACCTTAACTATTTATTGAGAGGGGACCTCAAGTTAAGTCACCTGTGAGAATTTGAACGGAATCGACTTCGCCGTTCTCGAAATATTGTCATTCAAAACAAGGTCCAAAAAGGGGGGAAAATTTGTATGGGAGGTACCCGAAGGGAGGCTCAGACCGTCCCCAAAATTCACGTGATGCGTCGCAGGCCGATTTTATGGATCCTCCGAAATTTTGAACGAAATCGGTCTACCCGTTCTTGAGTTACAGGGTGGTCAAACACACAAAAAAAAAAAAATATGCTTATATATTCACGTTGTTCATATTAAGCAAAACACGATACATATCCTTATATATTCACTTTGTTCATATTAAGCAAAAAAAAAACACGATACATATGCTTATATATTCACGTTGTTCATATTAAGCAAAACACGATACATATGCTTATATATTCACGTTGTTCATATTAAGCAAAACACGATACATATGCTTATATATTCACGTTGTTCATATTAAGCAAAACCGAAAAATCGGAATTCGATTTTTTTGGTTTTTCGTCATTTTGACCCCTGTTACCGTAAATTCTGAAAAACTACACTTTGGTAGTACACCTCAAAAACAATCCAACGAGGGCTCAACCATCAAACTCGAATCAACCGTTCCCAAGTTATAGAAGTTGGAATTTCAATCATCATGTTTGAAGTTGGAATTTTCGAACATGTAATTTTGAAGTTGGAATTTTCGAACCGTTAATTTTCGAAGATTGAATTTCGAATATATAATTTTCGAAGATGGAATTTGCGAACATATAATTTTCGAACATTGAATTTTTCGAAGATTGAATTTTCGAACGCCGGAAATTTCGAACATTAAATTTTCGAAGATGTAATTTTCGAAAATTGAATATTCAACAAACTCAAAATTTCAAAATTTAACTTTTGGCTCATTTTGTCATATCTTCGCAGTATTTACTTCAAAGGTACTCAAAATTTACACTTCGGTCGATGGAGTTGAACAGAATTTGATGATATGTCTCAAAATGTTGGTATTTTTAAGTGTTATTTTCAAATTGACCTTACAAAACTACTGATATAAGATGAAAAACCTCTGAACGAGGTATAAACAGAGTGGCGAACTAATAGATCCTGCCCACAAAATGACTGATATACAATTTTACGTGGCGCTTGTGAAATATAAATAATATTGTCGTTCCACAGTCCTCAAATAATTCAACAATCTGTCCATGCCATATTACAATGAATGTGAACTAGAATGCGCCAGTGCGAGCGAGGCGTTTTTCTATCAATTCGATACTGAGCACACTCCCAAAATCGGCTCACGGTACGGGTCTGCTAGGAGACCCTCCTGGGGGTGAAGGGTGGGTACCCTAATTTGTTTTTTTTTTTGTCATTCTGAACAACTTTGTCATACAACATTTTTGGATCCGAAGAAGTTTGAGAAAGGGAGGGGCCCCCGCCCGGATCCCCGAGAATGTGCCTTCTATATTTTGTCAAAATTATTTTTTTTTTTAAATCCTATCAGTCTATGTATTCAAATTAAAAATCGGTTGTACACTGTTGGGAATGTTTACTCGTAAGGTACCATGTTTTTGAAAAACAAGGTAGTAACGAATAAATTCAAATCCAGCTTTTATATAATGAATATTTTGTGTCTGGGTTGTGTGGTGGGACTATACACATCGATTCTACGCCTTTAATTTGTTTAATTTACGTCAAGGTCCCTTGGAATCCACATC
This sequence comes from Aphidoletes aphidimyza, assembly GCA_030463065.1. NCBI lineage: Eukaryota > Metazoa > Arthropoda > Insecta > Diptera > Cecidomyiidae > Aphidoletes > Aphidoletes aphidimyza. Next base: position 19,502,458 of record CM059997.1, on the reverse strand, counting down.
TCCAAAACGCAAAATCTGGAAATTTGGATTTTAGAAGATTCCGATATTAATACAGATTCCAAGTTGATTTATACCTTAATTACTTGAGAAGAATATTGACACTAAATGATGAAACATTTCTATTACTCTTCGTACTGTGTTTGGTGTTGTTTTCTTAATATTGAATGTATCGAGAGACGGAAACATTGAATCTAATGCAAATCAGAGTGAAATAAAGACAGAAAAAAAATATTGTCAGCCACCGCACCTCCACGGACTCCTTCAAAGTTGTGTAGAATCTATACTAACATTCATGCCTCAAAATAAAGTCATTATTTGACATGTTGATTTTCGAATTTGAAATAACTTACTCATAAATACCCATAAATTCCCCCATTTTCCGGGTTTTTACTCTATGTTTCTTAACATAAACATCACTAATATTAACACGATATCTCTCGAACGGAGTCTCAAATCCCAAAGTGATCAGGGCAAATTTGTTGAGTATTAACACCGGGTGTTTCTAATTTAATTTGAGCCATATAGCGCGGACGTTTCGGAACGTGCGTTCAAGTTCACATGAGTACATTTTTCTACGGTTCATTTATCGTGAAAACCGATTTTTACATTTTTGGCCCTCCTGGTCGTATTTTTCAATGAAAATTCATGCAGTTTGCGTCGTTTGAAAGCTATTCAAGTCTTCGCTTGATGTTTCACATATTCAAACAATGCACAAAATATCTTCATAACAAAAAATCATGGTGTTCAGAGAGCTCTAAATTCAAAAGTAGGTATTATTTAAAAGATGAAATCATCGCCTAAGAAAGGCAAAAATGCCAAGACTAGCGCTCTGTTTTATCAGTTGTGCGTGTCAAATCCGAGTTATTTCTTGAAACAAAGTCATAAAAATGCCGATTGTCCCAACTTTGTTGCAAGAAATGATTCAATTATTGCTCGAATGAGCTCATAAAACAAATCAGAGCATTTCTTTCGGTTCTCGCTTAATTAACAAACTATTAAGCGAGAGCCGACGAAAAAATATTTGAATTTATTGGTCCATTGGTAAAATTCTACCGAACAAAATTCATTCTTATTTGAGAGTTAAATAAAGAAAGACGCATTTGCGCAGCAACATTTTGAGTTTTTTATTCAATCTCAACTTCATTAAAAAAATAGAATCATTCCAACCAATGGAATAAGAACATTTCCAAAAAAGTTTGAATTTCTTAAAAAATAGAATTGTGATACAGTCTCAAATCGCAAAGTGAAGATGGAAAATTTGTCTTATTTTGTGTTACAGGATGTTCTGTTTAGAAAATTAGCTATATTGCAGTAGCCATTTCGTAGTGACGTTCATTAAAGTGCAAATACTTTGCCTAAATACAGTACACATGTACAAAGAACATAATCGTTTTCGTGACAAAATCCTTAGTCCATGATTATTCAATGGATTTAATTGTACAAGAGGAAAATCAAATTGCATAACAATGCGGAATAGTCGAGAATTTAATTCAATTTATTTTCATCATGGTTGGAGTAGTAGTTCCATAAATGTTTAACTTACATATTTACTATTTCTATGGGATTTTTAAACAGGCAACGAAGAACAAGAAAACTAAGAAGGCTGACTTCATACCGTATCGTGACTCAGTTTTGACATGGCTTTTGCGCGAAAACCTCGGTGGAAACTCGAAAACCGCAATGATAGCAGCTATTTCCCCAGCTGATATAAATTACGATGAAACTCTCAGTACATTAAGGTAATGTAATTTCGGAGAATAATATAAAATGAAAGGACCGAAATGTGATAAGGGTATATCATATAATATGTAAAAACCTCCGAGCGAGGTATAAACAGAGTGGCGTATCGAAAGTCCTGCCCACAAAATGCCTGATATTACACAGAGCGGTGCACTGACTATATAAACACGCTAGGGCGGGTAGTAAGATACACCGTGTTATTTGCATAGCGTAGTTTGGGCGCGTAGTCTCTTCAGTGCACCGCTCTGATATTACACGCTTTCATGCAGCGCTGTCTATTTATCACATGAAATGTGCTTTTGATAAAAGTATTATATTTGCCTCGGAAATTCAACTTCACCTCATATTTTGACCAGAATCTCAGTTCACTACCCAAGTAACACAATGTAATGCACATTGTGCAACATAATGTCTTATATTTTTGTAGCGCACTATGTTCAACATTATGTGCACATTTTGTAAACATTTGATAGAAAAATGTCGACTTTATGTATGAAAATTAGTTTTGCAAATAGTAAATTGGTAATTTTTCGGTCAATTTGTGCACAAAATGTATGACAAAAGTACACATTTTATTTCGCACGCATTTGGTCAATTGTTCTAGCACTTTTTGATTTGAGACTCGGTTCTGATACCTCCGGTGCAAAATGGCTTCGTTGTCGTTGAAGTCTGTACGTTAGTACGATTACTCTCGCTCGGAGTCTCTCCCAAAGTGATCAAATCAATTTTGTTCAGTATTATCACCAGATCCCAATGAACATGTAATGCATTATGTGCGAAAAATGTCTTCATTTCATGTAATGTAAAATGTAATACATATGTGCACATTTTTCGCAAATGTTCATAGATATGACCATTTTACGTGCACATAATGTGCACATTTCGTACTATTCATTTACGCACAAAAAAGACACGTAAATTGGTCATATTTGTATAATATTTCAAGAATAAGTGTGAACTACAAAGTATTTTATTTAGAAAGATATAGAAATTTGATTTTTTTTTCAAAATGTTTTGATTTTTACTTGCAATAGTATTGATGAAGTACATTCAATTTTAAACGTCAATTTAGCCAGTTTTTTTGATGTCTGTCGAAAGTCTGTTTTTAGTATCGCTATGAACAAAAAAGCCGTTCCAAGAAAATTGCTGTTGATGCAGGAATCTTTCAAGAATATGGCGCTCTCTGTTCACATTCATTGTAATATGACATGGACAAATTGTTGAATTATTCAAGGACTGTGGAACGACAATATATATTTCACAAGCGTCACGTAAAATTTTATATTGTGGGCAGGATCTGTTAGTTCGCCACTCTGTTTATACCTCGTTCAGATAATTTTCATCTTATCATATTATTACAAGAGATTTAGATGAGTTTTTCAACCTTTATTGTGGAAATTTAGGTCACTTCTTCGAACCTCCATAAAAGGGAACATCGGAGGCCACATTTTAAGTTTCTATACTTTCTTCGTCTAAACTTTCCAATACCTTTCCAATGCTATTCAGCAAATTTTGATCAGTCATCTGGTTTAAAAGTTCGAAATAGTGTGTATATATCAGTGGCGGATTAAGGTTTGGTGGGCCTCATTTCGAACTATTTCTAGGGGCTCTAGATTGAAATAGTTTTTCTAAATTCTGACTTCCAAAAATCGATTCTATCTAGGGTTTTTGGTTCCACTCATATGAATTGTATTTTAACAATATGGGTCATTCAAAATCGTAATTCATTCATGGTTTATTACAGATATGCCGATCGCGCTAAACAAATTGTATGTAAAGCTGTTGTCAATGAAGATGCTAACGCCAAACTCATTCGTGAGTTAAAGGAAGAGATATTCAAGCTTCGCGAGCTTCTGCGTGCTGAAGGAATCGAAATTCATGAAGGTAATTTAATTTCCTGTAAATAAAACTAGTTTTTTGAATACATATCCGGTTGTTAGGCCATAAAAATTGATCGCACGTATTACAATAACAATATGCACTGCCATTTGGGCATTTGAACGAAATGAACTTAGTAGTTCACGGAATATTGTCATACAAGTATAAGCTGGCATCTCACATCTGATCAATCGTTTGCTCGGTATGTACCCGGCCTCCGCTTCATTTCGGCCGGGGTGCTTCATTCTTTCCCCCAAAATAAATCACAATTTCAGAGCCTCATACAGCTCGAATGGGTGGGGATATCTCTGTTATCCAAACGATTTCTCAGAGGGGTCTCAAGATACATGACCTGTGAGAATTTGAACGGATTTAGTCATGAGATCAAGAGGGTAATTTCGGGTCACAAAAAAATGTATGCCACCCATGTGTATTTGAACCTTCACCGTTTGGTTCACAGTCCTATGATTTTGACTAAACTCCACAGGCATTTGTTCGGACTGATCCAAAAGTATTTCTCTTGATACCCTAGCGACCTTGTGAATGGTACTGTTGGCCCACCATGCAAAAAGTGTCATTTTGTATGGGTACCCGAAGGGAGTGTCGCATCTATGGGGTTGTGAGAACAAACTTGGAGAGGAGCGAAAATCAACCTCCCATTCCAAATTTGGACCCAATCTATATAGCCGTTCTCGAAATATTGGCATTTTTATGCAGCAGAAATTACATTTCAGAGCCTCATGAAGCTCGAATGCGTGGGAATATCTTGAACCTCAAAACGTTTTCTTGAAGGGGGCCTCAAGTTACGTCACCTGTGATGATTTGAACGGAAAACAAGGTGCAAAAAAGGGGGAAATTTGTATGGGAGGTACCCGATGGGGTGCTTAGACCATCCCCAAAATTCACGTGGTGCGTCTCAGGCCGATTTTGGGGATCCTCCGAAATTTTGAACGAAATCGGTCTACGCGTTCTCGAGTTACAGGGTGGAAAAAGACACAAAAAAAATTAGAAATATAACGATACATGTGCTTATATATTCACGTTGTTTAAATTAAGCAAAATACTATTTATTAATTAGTAATATTATATGTAAAAATAAAGAGTATTTTGTAGTTATGTTCTGGGTAAAACTGATTTACTGAATGTGGAAATGGTCGTACGTTTTCCCAGGGCTTTTCCTCAGAGCTGTAGGGTAATCATTTCTTTTGTAATTAATTGAAAATCCATTACTAAACTCAATGTAATTGAAATCGTTGATGAAATTCTTTTCATTAAATTTTGCTCGCGCCATCTACTGTCGTCAAGAAATATATTGATTTCGAATACATTGATTCATATGGGGAATGCAAAATTTATTCATTGACAATAAATAAATGTCACGAGAAGCGGAAATATCGAGAAAATGTAATGGTTTTCATCAATTAACCATACAATTGCAATGGTAATTGAACAAAAATCAATTACTTTTTCCAGTGAAGTAATGGTAATGATTACAAAATGTTATGAATTGCATATTTCAACAGCTCTGCTTTTCCAGAAAATTGGGTTTGGTATGTGTGTGTTTGTGACTTTGTACCTTGTCTCGATTTCTGTGTTGAATGACATTATTCTTAGGGGCAGTTCAAAACCGTCGAAAATCGGCCGAACTTCTTTACTCATTAGAAAATTAGCGGGGGGAAAGTGTCGGGGAGTCGATTTTTTTCAAAATTGTATCACTCCACTAATACTCAACATAAACCGCAAATGAAAGGTATTAAGCTAGGCCTTAAATTTGTGTTTGGAATGAATGAAATCTATAATCGGGTTTGGTTATACGATCGAAAATCGATTTTTTCGCCAAATCGGATCAACTGTTCCTAAGTTATGAAAGTTGGAATTTCACTCATCATTTTTCGCAATTATTATATGCGCGTCAGATTTGACACTATCAAATCAAGTTGTAGTTATATAATACAAACTATGCTGACATAACATGCTCGCAACTCATATATCACAATCGATATACAATAGAATGGGCTTTCAATCGGGGCCTATCATAGGTGGACAAGCAGGGTACTAGGGTTTTTTTTTAAATACATTTTTGTTGAGCAAGTGAAGTGTGATAGTGTGATCAGTGAGCTATTACAATGATTATATCTTCAAATCACAATTTCTTCGGCTATACTATATTTGGATCATTATTTTCGCTTTTTCATCCATTTAACATTTTCAGTGAGAATGAGATCTTGTCAAAGTACACATGAAAAAAATATTTATTTTGTTTGTGTTTGTTTCGGATTTGCAATGAATTTGTTCCTGAACATGGCCCCTCCCTTGCCCATCTATGGGGCCCATTGACTCAATTTGGAGGAAAATTTGGGTTACAAGTAAAAAAAAACAAACACTTCCAAATCAAACTTTTGGCTCATTTTGTCATATCTTCGCAGTATTTACTTCAAAGGTACTCAAAATTTGCACTTCGGTCGATGGAGTTGAACAGAATTATTATTTTATAATTACAAATTAAAAAAACGTGTGAACTAACGCCAGCAAGGTGTTTTTTTCCAATTTGATCAAAGTTAGGTTACAATTCACAAACTCACAGTGAGCCTGCAAACCAAAATGCGGGTTGGAATCATTTGTATTCCAGTTTTGATTATAGCCAGTGTTATTCAAAGATAATGGAGATGAAAACGTTCGGGACTCGCACTGGCACACAATCATTGTAAAATGGCATGGAGAAATTGTTGTTTAGAGGACTATGGAACGACAATATATATTTCACAAGTGCCGCGTAAAATTTGATATCAGTCATTTTATGGTCAGGATTTTTCAGTGCGCCACGTTCACACCTCGTTCAGAGGTTTTTTCATCTTAAATTATTTTCATATATCAGATATCCATTTATTTATTTATTTGTCACCGCCAAGCTCTGGCTGAATAATATATATGATACATTTTGCAGGAAAACAAACGAAGCCTCCTTGAAAAAACCTGATCTTTTCGAAACTGACAAAAAAGTAAATAGGCAAATGTACATAATCTATAAGAATTATATGGTCAAAAGGACACTATGTTGACGATATATCACAGCTTTTGAAAGAAAAGTAAAAATAACTATCACAATGAGTGACTTGGTCAGTTGGATTGCAATATCATGATAAATGTTTCGTGTTAGTGTATGAGGACAATTTGTGCCGTTGAAAACCTAACAAAAACCACATCTTTAGAGTTTGACTGATGAAATGGTTCCCCATTAAGTTTCAGGGTCCAAGTATCACTTCCGTCGATTCGTATGTCATAGTGGAGATCCAAACGTCTTCCGATGTCCAGGATTACTACCGATAAATAAGATTTTTAAGTGAATGTTCGTATATAACGGCTTGAAATGCGTCCGATCACCTGTATGGTCGATATGAGAAAGAGGACGCTCTTAATGACGTGGCATCACATAGATTTACAACAACAACGCCTGGTGGCGAAATCGCGCATCAATTCTCAGAAAAACCGTGACCGTACATAATTCACGCTTATCGTGCTTTACCCTGTGACATTGTTGTAATAGATTAGCCTAGTTCATAGCGTTGTTATGCATAATTCCATGAATTATTTACAGACTTTTGATTTGTTGGCTTCAAAAACAGTTACTTTTCCATTTCTCAATTTCAAGTGTAATTTATTCTCGCTTTATCTATGTGTTTGGACAAACGGTATTCGCTACAAATGTACATACGAATAGCTTCTGTGAAAGCTCATGACTTTTGGTGGATTGCCTATAGACAGGCGGTTATTTCAGTACGAAATATAATATTTTCATAGATGTGAAAAATTATCATTTCAGCGTAACTCTGTATTCGTTTTCGATGATGTCATATGTGACAAAAATCAGGACTGCGTTCGCAATCTATTTTGCATGGGTCGACATTATCAAACGGATGTCATTTATTTAACACAAACGCTGACGAAATTAAGTAAACATTTGATTCGCGATAATTGCAATCTGGTGGTACTTGTTAGGCAAGATGATATGAATTTGAAGCATGCATACAACGATTTTGGTGTGAATTGTGATATGCGCTATGATGAATTCAGAAAATTTTGCTTAGAATGTTGGCGTGATAAATATGGATTCGTAGTAATTGATTTGGATAGCCAACCAAATAACGGGCGCTGGAGAAAAAATTTCAATGAATTCTTGCAAGTATAAAAGTCGATATATTTATTGAATTGATTTAGTGTAATTTTTCGATTTGAAGTGTGTGGATTAAATATTAGATCGCGAGAATAAAATCAAATCAAAACTCGTGAATACGCGGAAAATCATTCAAAATAAATTTCAAAAGGTGTATAAAGGTCGTATCAAAAGGGATAGAGATTTAAATAAGAAATATAAACCGATAACAAGTGCGATTAATAAATTATCTGAATATCGACCAAGATTTGACGATTCAGAAAATCGTAATGCTTCTTCACGGATCACTGGTTTGAAGAATGATGAATTAATGGATGTTGACAGCATTAGAGAGGATTCTAACTTGAATTTTAATACAAAAACGCGGTTTTTGAGCGAATTAACCCGAGCGAAGGCAATTCGAAGCAAGTCCGCAGAAAATTTACCGAAAAGAGCACGAAATGATGGTGGTTGGAGTGAGGACGAGCTCATATCAGATGTCGATGATGAACATGACATTTTTATTAAGCCGACTGACGATGGTAAAAAATCACGATTAGAAAAATCAGCATTGGACGTCAAATCGGCTCTGATGACTGAGAAAATTAATAAAAAAATTCGTGAAATGCGGAAACTTGAGCGAATTTTATGTGAAGCAAAGGAAGCGTCACAACATAGGGCAAATACTTGCGAATTTGAAGAGATTGGAGATCAGGAGAGTCGAAAATGTGAAAACCAGTTTTTGTGTAAAAATGTACTGAAAACCCGACTCACGTGCACTTGAATGCACATATTAGCCTGGAACGGCTATACCAATATGACTAAAATTAAATAGGAAACCTCCGGTAATAATACTGAACAAACTTGCTTTTGTCACTTTGGGATTTGAGACTCGTTTCGAGAGTTATCGTGTTAACGCTCATTTTGCTAAGACAGATTTGTTCCCATGGTAAACTGAGACTCTGGTCAAAATTTGAACCCGGGTAATCATTTAATCAAGCAATGTGGAGTTGAATTTTTGAGGTAAAACCAATACTTTTCCTGAGCACATTTCATGAAATTTCTGAAACCTAAGATTTCCGAGCGTCAACTGTAAAAGATGAAAACATTTCTGAACGAGGTATGAACAGAGTGGCGCATTGAAAAATCCTGACCATAAAATGACTGATATCAAATTTTACGCGGCGTAAGCGAAATATAATTGTTTGTCCAAAGTTCTTCAAATAATTCAACAATTTTTCCACGCCATTTTACAATGATTGTGAACTAGAGTTGGATAGGTAATCGATTTTCGATTTTTTAGTGTCTACATCTATGCTGAATAAACACCCTATAATATGTGGGACGCCTCGAGCGGATTTTATTTTGGTTCCACAAAAATTCATTTTGACGGCGGCTTTCGTTTAGTTTGGTCCTAAGCTACACGCGAATGCGACTTCTGCTTAATTTCTTCACAGAAAGCGGACATACGTCCCAAACACACACACACACACTGGTAAAAATTCATGTTTTTCGGGATATTTTTGGCCCCTCAGGACTGATTTTTTGGGGTCGACTCATTCAGAGCAAATTTTCGTCTTGTCAAGATCTACAACTTTACTCTAAACAGTAAAATCAAATCTCCAACCGTTTGTGAAATATTTTTGTGTAAAAAAGAGGGTAATAAATTAACCTTTTTTGAACATTTTAGCTTTTAAGACCTTTAAGATGTCATTTTTTTAACGAAGTATACTGAGAAGAATTGTAGATTATATCATAATCTATAACTTTGCTCATTGCAGCTTAGAAAAATTTCCACTAGTTAACGAGATATAGACCACAAAGTGAAAATAGTGAAATTCTGAAAAATCGAAAAATCGCAAAATTTCATGAGAGTGTAAAAAATCAAATCGAGCTAACTTTGCAAAACTCATTTGTGGCTTTGGTAGACTCGGAGTGTATATATCAGTTACAAACGCCCAGGATCCCATGAGTTGAAAAATGTTGCACAGTGTTGATGAGCTAACGTGCGTTCGAAACATTATTTTCGCTTTTTCATCCGTTTAACATTTTCACTGAGAATGGGATCTTGCCAAATTACACATGAAAAAAATATCTATTTTGCTGCATTCATTTCTTTGAGTTTGTTTCCGATTTCCAGTAAATTCGTTGCATTTTTGGTAGGGAAATTATGAGTTTTTTTTGGAAATTTCCCCCTAGAAATTCAGATTAATTTATTGTTGCACGGTGTTATCATCATATATATTAATAGAACGAACATAAAAATGAGAATATTTCACATGTTAATGCTATTGCATTTTCACTTCTAGAATGTGATATGTATCTTATTCCATGAATCTATGAATTTTACATAAATAGACCATAACAGTATAAGGTCTGAATACCATACAAAATATGCCTCCCCCCACTTGAAATGCCCAGACCAGATATTTCAAATCGATTCTTGAAAATAAATGATCAATTATTAACAAATAATTCAAACATGTTTCGATTGGCGAACACTTGTTAGTAATACTGAAATATTGATTTTATAACAAATTCAAATATTAATGTTAATGGTCTGCACCATTAATAAAAGTAATTATTTTACACTTTCTCATATTAGAAGATGAAAATATAAAAACTGATCGTCTAATGAATGTCACAAATGATGGCAGCCCAAGTGCAATATTAAAACGGAGAACCCGTAACGGTTCAAGTACAGAAATGGCTGTAGATCAATTGCAAGCAAGTGAAAAATTGATTGCTGAGTTGAATGAAACATGGGAGGAAAAACTTAAACGCACTGAACAAATAAGGGTACAACGTGAAGCAGTTTTTGCTGAAATGGGAGTTGCAGTTAAAGAAGATGGCATGACTGTAGGTGTATTTTCGCCGAAGAAGACTCCGCATTTGGTTAATTTGAATGAGGATCCCAATTTATCGGAATGTTTACTGTATTATATAAAAGATGGTATGTATTTTTGCTATTTTTCATAATCAAAATATATATTATTTGATATGATATGATATATTATGGAACACATTTTTCAAATCTGAAAGTCTTAGAATTTAGCAGATATTGATTTGAGCGTACAAATACAAACGTGTGCGGTACATATTTCGGATTTACCCAAGTAAATACTGGAAAGTATTTCGCCGCACGCGCTTCACTGAGGCAAGGACGCGGTGAGTCTGTCGCGATGAGTCTAACAACAGAGTCGCTGCTTTGCGCAGTGTGCGTCTGGTGATGTATTGGTGCACAAATCGATGCGACGAACTCATCACTACTTTGCTGTACGAAGCGCGTGCGGCAAAATACTTTTCACTATCTACTTGGGTAGAAATACGTGTGCGTATGTATTTGGACGCTCAACCCAAAGCCTGGAATTTAGTTTATTCGATGTATTTTGAAGCCGTTTTACTTTTCCGCACATGAAATGTGTTGATTTGATCGTTCGCTGAAAGTCAAAAGGCAGACGTCCAATGATAAATGGAATGAAAGAAACACCAAACTTTTTATTTTCTTGATTCACTTTAATTTTTTTTCTTTGAAATTAATTGATGTGTTGTATGCTCGACTTTCTATTAATTTACTAACAAAAATATTGATATGAGTTGTTGTGGAAGCGTGAAGTAATTATTTGATTATGATTGAAAACTGCACAAAGTCAATTGTTTCAAAGTGGCGTCGAGTCGCTATTTCGCTCGGCTTATAAACGGCTATGCACACACAACAGAAATCACTTTGAACCATTGTTCACCATTTCGAGCTTCAACCATAAAAATGCCGCATAAACCGGCTGTTTCTATGAATGGAATTCAAAAAAACTCAACAACAGTCGATGCAAATGACGGCCTAATGATCTTTGTTGGTACGTTGCATTGTCGAATTTTAAGGCATTAAGAATGCATGTATGGAATGTGAGTTTGAGATGAAACAAAGATGTTTAAATAGAATGACAATCAACAGATCCGACAAATAGATTTACAAATAAACATCCCAAAATGGAACAAATAAACATCTAAGAACGGAATTAAATTCATTTAAAATTTCACTAACTATCCAAAAATATCGAATTTGTTTCATCTCAAATGCCCACTAAATCAACAGAACAAATCACCATAAATTACTTAACAATTCTCACAATTTTGATAAATTCACAAAAGATAATCCCTACATCAAGCATACAAACAATAATTTACTATTATAAATCAAAATATATTTGATTTTTTATACAATTTACACAATCCATTTTAGCACATGAATAACAACAGGCAGAATAAAAAAGAAACACATGTATATGACGTTCGAATGACATTTGACAATTATATTTTGAGTGAAGGTTGTCTCGATATTCCACTAGGCTTTTGTGTTTGTTGTTTTTCCTAGGAAGCTCAACAAGATCATTTCCAGGTAGAGGTAAAATGCCAAGCTTGTGGATGGGGCGCCTCAGGATGGTAGTTCCACATTTCACATCCACGACTCGAATTAATCCGTCTTTTCCTGTATGAACAGCAACCACTCTACCCATTGTCCATCGACTAGGCGGCAAATTATCTTCCGAAATTAAGACCATATTACCGACAGCTAAATTTGGTTGTTTTATATGCCATTTTGAACGAATTAACATTTTGAAAAAATGACTAAGAGTTAGCACCTCAATGTCTTCAGATTCAGTTGAAAGTGCCCAAAGTGGACGCAAATTAATGCAAGCTTCTATTTGCTTCAGCACATGGTCGAATTTGCGAGCCGTGAGTCTGGTGTCTTTCAAAACACGACGAAGATGATATTTGACCGATGCAATTCATCGTTCCCGAATCCCAGCCATATGACTAGCTATTTGTTCAGTATTATTACTGGATGTTTCTTATTGAATTTGAGCCATATCGGTGTATTTTCCAATAAAAATTCATGCTGCTTGCATCATTTGAAAGATATTCAAGTCCTGTTGATGTTCTAATTATTCAAATAATGCACAAAATGTATCATTATGCTAAAAAATCATGGAATGTGAAAACTATTGAAAATGTACGAAATTCTTAGAAAATCGAATGTAGCAGAACGTGTTGTGTTAAAAATTAGCTATATTGCAGTTGTCATATCATAGCGACGTGCACTAATAGAATTACTTGAATAATTGAATGAATGTAGACAACTCAAAACTTTTTAGTGTTTTTTTTCGCTTATTTAAAAAGTAATTTATGGAGAGTCTGGATGTCTATTAAAAATATAACATTTGATTGATATGTCACATTTTATTGAAAAAAACAATAAGTTTAAGGCAAAATCTCATAATTTAACACAAAACATCAAGAAGATATATATTAATATACAAAATATTTTTTTGAAACACTTCATATCACATTAAAGTACTCGCCTTTAGCAATCAAAAAAATATTATTTCAAAAAAAAATAAAATCAATTTAACAAGAAAAATTTAAGATTATGTGATGTACAAATATCGGAACGTGATATGCCAAAAACATGGAAAAAATTCTAGCGTCGTCTGTGTGATATTGAGCGCGAAGTGTTCTGCTAGCAGTTGACCGCTATAACAGCGCGCATTTATCGGAAAAGATTTTTTTGGAAAAAATGATGCTCAAGGCGAGATATATTGAATGTCTCACTTTGCCCCACTTACCCCTATCGGATTTGAATCTTGATCCGTGCATTATCCAATTGCTAAAATCCTATCTCTCAAACAGAACACAAGTTGTCTGCATAGGAGGTGAAAAATCGTCGCCAATCAATCCAAAATCATCTGTACCAAAGTGATCAATTCTCTCGCCTTTACTATTTGCACTTTTCATAAACGATCTGCCCAATCTGATAAAATCGAATATACTACTTTTTGCAGACGATCTGAAGATTTTTCTCAAAATAAATGACCTAAATGATGCACAACAACTGCAAAAAGACATTGAAATGATTCAATGCTGGTGTACCCAAAACAATCTGCAGCTAAACATACAAAAATGCCATGTCATGTCATTCACTAGAAGACAGCAAATCACATTTCAATTTTATAACTACAACATAAACAATATCACACTGTCTAGAGTTAACTTGATAAATGATTTGGGGATGATGTTTGATTCAAAGCTGACATTTGAAGCACATATCTTCTATATATATAAAAATCAATGTAAATCCGTGACGTTCGCCTACATCTCGAGAACGGCTGATCCGATCCAAACCATTTTCACCATACCTTGGGGACCTCCTGGAGATGGTTTTAGGATATTAAAATCCGAAATCGGTCGAGTCGTTCCCGAGATATGCCACTTCAAAGATGACCCCTTCCAGTTCCATACGAATGCAAAAAAACAACAACAAATACACGAAAACGCATGGCGTCGTGAGAAAATTCAAACGCTTCTGTTTACCGTATGTTCTTTGTTGTGCTATTCATTCAGCTAAGTTGAGAAAGTAAGAAAAAAAAATCTGGAAGTGGGTTTTGGTGGATTTTCAGGATTGGCCAGATCAAATGTCCCAAATTTACCAAATATCCTAAATATCCCAAATGTCCTAAATATCTCGAATGTCCCAAATGTCCCAAATATCTCGGATGTCCCCAATGTCCCAAATGTCCTAAATATCTCGAATGTCCCAAATGTCCCAAATGAATGTGGTGTTTGGGAGGGCGATACATAGGTCAAACAAAACGCAGTTTATCGACGCGATAGAAAGAGCATTGCGCTTGCGCTAAAAACGGTAAACATAGGTAATCTGCGTTTTCCGATCATGTTTTGAACGTAAATCATTGACCACAGTGTCAAATTGATAAGAAGTGTGAATCAATGTCACAGACTATACGCTTATGAGAGTTACTTTCTTGAGAAAGAAAAAGAGGCATTGAATGCAGAGGATGGTGTTATAAAGTCGACTCTATTTGCGCTGATTTGACAATTTCTTTTTTCACCGGCTTTCACAATGCAAATTCATCGAAGTCGTGTTAGTGCTGATGATGAACGCCAACAGAGCGTTCGAAATGCGCATTCGTCGATCATCGAAGAAATAAGCAATTACATTGTGTCTCAGACCTTCACCGTAGCTATGATGCATTACAATACCCGCGTGTTGCATTGGAAGGGTGATTATGGCTACCATATCAATATTCCAATGGTAGATCCACGAACGGGCCGTGATGTAACAAAAAAAGTTAGTGGAATGAAGTGTTATACTTCGTACAGATTTATGATTCGTCCAAAAGAAGATACTTTCATTTTGAGATGTGGCCGACTTTTCCATCAATACGCTATGGATATGTATGCAAAAATTGAATCAGAACGTTTTAATTATCTTCGATTCAATCAGTCCAGATGGGGTTCGAAAGAATACATACATTTGCGAGACGTCATATCAGCTGAAATTCCAGATGAAGCTACACTGCCCTTGCGGTGGACTAAATATAAATTCACCGTGCATGATCGATTGAAAATGTTCAAAGCGGTACCCAAGGGCATTGACTTTTGCACACACAAGCCGTGATCTGTTTTTTTCGCAATCAATGAGTAGAGACCACAGTTCTACGCAACTTGGCATTCGTTGCGTAGAAAGTGGTGATCTCAACGTCGTTGGACCGAATTTCGACTCAACGAAAAACTTCAAGTCAAAATTCGATCCAACGACGTTGAAATCACCACTTTCTACGCAACCAGTGCCAAGTTGCGTAGAACTGTGGTCTCGACTCATTGATTGCGAAAAAAACAGATCACGGCTTGTGTGTGTGACGATGGATACCCGTTGTATCGACGTCGGTCGCCAGAAGATAATGGCCATACAGCAACAATCAGAATGCAAAATCAAGACATAGCCATTGATAATCGTTGGGTAGTGCCATACAACCCATTGCTGTCAAAGACATTTCAGGCTCATCTCAACGTAGAAATGTGCAATTCAGTGAAGTCAATAAAATACATCTGCAAGTATGTCAACAAAGGCAGTGATATGGCTGTATTTGGAGTAGCTGATGCCAACACAAACGATGACATTGCACAATACCAAATGGGCCGCTACATCGGCACAAACAGAATTTTTTCATTTCCAATTCATGAGCGATATCCAGTAGTTGTACATTTAGCAGTTCATCTCAAAATGGTCAACGTGTTTATTTCACGGATCGAAATGTACTGCAGAGAGCTGCACAACCACCAGAAACACATTGACTGCATTCTTTAAATTGTGCGAAAGTGATGAATTTGCAAGAACATTGCTCTATTCAGATGTACCGCATTACTTGCGGTAGTTTCTTAAAATTTCTTAACACCAATGCTAGGAGTTTTCATTATGTTTTCTTCATTTTTTTCTTGGGTGTAGCGAAGCACACCGGGAATTAGCTGGTTAACCATATAACAAAAAAGCGAATGCAATAATGGGATTTCTATTTAGATCTCGGCAGATTCAAAAAAAAAACTTATAAATTGTTGTATTTTACATACGTTCGGAGTAGCCTTGAATACTGCACTACGGTCTGGAATCCACACTATCATGAATACACTCACGCTATTGAAAAGGTTCAAAGAAGATTTATTAGATCACTGTATAGGAAATTCTGCTCTCCACCCGAAAAACACTACTTTATGCGATATTTGAGACTTGAGATCATGTCACTTGAAGACAGACGTACACTGACTGTCAACGAACGAAATTGGGCTTTACACGAACATCGCTCCGGATTCAAGAAATGATTATGGATGAAATAAAAAAACCACCAAAATGGAACCAAAAACAGTTTGACAAACTTTTGACCACAGGTGGCTGCTCGCAAACAATGTTCTTGATTCCTTTTGGCCCAAAATGTTGTTCACAAACGGCTGTTTGCGAACGGCCGTTCGTGAAAAATGTTTTTGGTTCTTTTCGAACCAAAAAGTCTTTATCCAATTTTTTTCGGATTTGGAGCGATGTTCGTGTAAAGTCAAATTCCGTTCGTTGACATCACTAACTGACTGATGAGATCGTTTTATATAAAATATATTCGGGGAAATTGACCACCACCCTTTCCAATCAGTTACAATTCAATAGACCATCAAGAACGACGAGATTCAACAATAACATTTTCAACCTCCCATTTGTCACAACAAATGTAGAATATTTCTCACTAATGCTCAGATTACAGCGGCAGCACGACGCTCTATTCCTTATTTGATCTAAATGAACCATCAACGCCATCAAAAGATACACTCTATATGAACTCAAAGCCAACCAATTGATTTTTGACTACTCCTTCGAATGAAACATTAATTGATTTTTCTTTAAAAATATCTGGTCCGAAATGACGTAACATTTCCATGGCGTAAGCCATAAAGTCAGCCATATAGAATTCCAAACATTCACCATGGAAATGTTCCAACATTGTAGGATCGACACAAAATAAAAATGCAAAATTTTTTAAATTATACATAAACCAGAATTTGGATAACACTCACTATGCACATTATTTGCATATTGATGAACGTGACCTATATGTACAATTTAATTTAAGTCACACGTCTACGCAAAACATTCAGTTATGTTTTTTTTCAGTTGTTAGCCATATAATACAACACAATACATTTTGTAATTGGCCACACGGCTGTTAAATGTATTATCACTGTCAAATATATATTTCTGTCTCTATTTCACTCTAGTTTGCAGTAAATTAAATGTTTCTGTCTCGCTTATACGTTCTAAATTGAGAGAAGATCGCACCAAACACAGGTCAAAGAGTAAGTGAAATGTCTCATCAATATATTGAAAAAACTATAACATTTTCTTTTGGTCACCATACAAACGCACGCTGTCCAGTGTCTCTCGCTGCAAGCGAACGTGCGTTTCAATGTATTGATGAAACATTTCTATTACTATTTATTGTGTATGCTGTTGTTTTCTCAATTAACCATTTCAATACGTCAAGTTCGCAATACAAAAGAAGTTACTTATACTTTGTTTTCATTTTGTTGATAATTTATTGCATAAAATCGAATCCAATAATCGCTAAGAGCTATTTTCAAATGCAACGGAGTGAAACCTATAAGGATATTGAAATATGTAATACATTGTATGAAAAAGTACATTATATGAAAAAAGAACATTTTCCTCGTTTTCGTGACAAAACCCACACTCTTGACTAGTCGATGATTTTATTTGGTCAAGGGAAAAATCAAATTTCATATCTATAACACTGAGAAAAACGCATGCATTATAGGGTTAAAAAAAAACCTACAACAAATTGGAAAGCACTAGCCACTCGTATTTATGCACAACGTAATAACTTTATTGATATTAATACAATTACTTTTTACTATTTTCTTTTCAATGTTAGGTTTAACACGGTTAGGCACATCTGAAGCAAACTTCCCGCAAGATATTCAACTTTCCGGTTCTCATATTCTCATGGAACATTGCACATTCGAAAATCGTGCAAATGTTGTAACATTGATTCCACATAGAGATGCACTTGTTTATTTAAATGGCCGAAAGTTGGTTGAACCAGAAATATTAACTACTGGTTCTCGTGTGATTCTTGGCAAAAATCATGTGTTCAGGTTTACACATCCCGAACAAGCAAGAGAAATCCGTGAAAAAGCTGTAAATGAGGTACCAGAGTGTGGGAATGAAACCGTTGATTGGAACTTTGCTAAATGTGAGCTACTAGAAAAGCAGGGAATAGATTTGAAAGCTGAAATGCAAAAGAGATTAATTGCACTTGAAGAACAGTTTAAAAGAGAAAAATTACAAGCAGATCAAGAGTTTGAAGAGCAGAGGAAGGTATGTATCTTTAGAATTAAAATCTTGCCCTGTTTCGCACTTCAAGCATTTGTGAATTGTATCAGAGCAACAAAAAATATTTTCATTAAAAAACAGTTATGTCTTATAAAACACTAAGAGGTAATAATTTGAAAAATGATTTTATTGATAGGGGAAAGTCGGGTGCCCGTGCATTTTTTGCACACAATTTTTTTTAAATAATGATATACAGTTCGACTTCGTTTATCTGGCACTCAATATTATCTCTCTATTAAGACGGATGCATGGTTAAGCCACAACAAAATCCGAAGCCAAATTAACAAGCTTTTTTTTCAATGGAATGAATTGTTCTTTTTTTGTTTGAATAATAACTGGCATTTATAAACCAAATTCCAATTGAGTAACCTCGGATAGAGCGCTCTGAAGCATTTGCTAGCCTTTTCGATTGCATTTGTGATGTGTGTGGTGAAAGTCAGTTTTGAGTCGAAGTGGATGCCCAAATAATTGACTGACTTTTGAAGCTCTATGGTTTGATTGCTGTGTCTGAGAGTTGATGTTGGAATACGTCATCGTTTGTTATCAAATGGAAACAGAATTGTCTGCGTTTTGCTGTTGTTTATTTTAATTTTCCATTTGGTGAAGTATTGGTCGAGGTTGTGAAACGCGTGTGCAAGTCTGTTGATGATTGTATTTGATTATTTTGCTGATGTGTATGCAGCCGTGTCGTCCGCATAAAGCGCTAGTTCTGTTGATTTTGGCTTTGGCATGTCAGCGATGAATAGCGAGTACAAAATCGGTGAAATGCATATACCTTGGGCTAAACCGGCTGGCATGTTGGTATCGGTGGATGTAGCGCTGCTAACGTGAACGACGAATTTTCGATTTCGGATAAATGCATTGATCATTCTTATTAAAAATGTTAGTAGCCTCAGTTTAATCAATTTGAAAAAGAGCCCGTCGTGCCAAATTGAGTCGAACGCTTTCTCAATATCGAGCAAAATCATTCCAGACCATTTACGACGTTTGTTGCTTGCAATGAAATTTTTGATGCGCATGGCTTGGTGTGTAGTAGAGTGGCCCTTGCGAAAGCCAAACTGAAACTCAGGCAATAGGTGATTCTCTTCAATGAAATCGATGAGACGATGATAAACAACTTTTTCAAGTATTTTACCAATCGCATTCAAAAGGCTAATGGTCTATAACTGTGGGCATCAGACGGTGGTTTACATGGTTTCAAAATCGGAACGATTTTTACCGTTTTAAACGATGTTGGCCAATAGGTGTGTTTGATACATGCATTGATTGTTTGTGTGAGCCATGTGATTGCGTTGAATGGTAGATTTTTTAGCATGATGTTTTGTATTGTGTCTGAGCCTGGCGATTTGAATGGTTTCATGTATTTGATGATGTTGTGAATTTCATTGACGGCGATGATAGGAATTCTAAAGAAAGCATAGACTTGAAATTGTTGATAGTGTTTCTCACGTTGATATCGTTATCGTGGGTGAAATCGGAAGTAAGAGTATGCGATCTTTTGTAGATTTCATCTAAACGTTCCCTATCGTCAATTGTGGTACGGCCGGGAATTTCAATTTTATTGGCGGTGGAATTGGTTTTACCTTGAAATTGCTTGGCCAAACTCCACAGTTTTTTGCCGCCTTTGTTGATGTTCCGAAGTTGATTGGCCCACTTACGATTTGGATCATCATTCACCATTTTGTTGCTTTGTTTCTGCAGTCGATTTAATTCGCTTTTGAATTGTTGTTTTTCATTCGCGAGGTGTGCTCTCTACCAACAACGTTTGATTGTGTTTCTGTGTTGAATTAATTAGATCGTATCTGCTGATAACTTTGGTGCGAATCACAGGAACGGCAATCGATCTTGCATCAACAATCAGATTGGAGAATCGATCAATTGCGTAATCGATTTCGTACTTGGAGGTTGGTGCTCTGATTTCATTGATGTTTTGTTCGATAAAGCGACGAAATTTACCCCAATCGGCTATTTCGTAGTCGTAAAAAATTTGTTGTGTAGTTTCTACATTGCTATTGATTTCACAGATGATGGGCGAGTGATCTGATGATGTATGGCCCGTCAGTGCAGATGAATTGAAATCAAACTTTTCATTAGCGAGCAACAATTCAATGGTAGATGGTCGGAAGCGTATTTGAAGCGAATCATGAAGAGAAACACCCGCTTTATTATTGTTGGGACAGTTCCAAGACGTATGTTTCGCATTGGAATCTCCAAACAATAGAAACTGTGTGTTGTGTGGAGTCAGTGTTTGTATGTCATTTACAAAGTGAATAGAGTATTTTCGATTGTATGTGGCTGTGATGCATGTGTATTGTTTACATTTATTTCGATGGCAATATTTTCGATGAATTTCGTATTGAACGGTGCACACATTTTGTGTGGTAATGATTTGTGAACAGCTATAGCAACACCGCCATGCGCTTGTTGTATACGGTCATTACGGTAGATGGAATAGTTGCGCATAACGAATGTATGGTGTGGCTTTAAAAAGGTTTCGGCTAGCAAAAGAATGTTGATGTTTTCTTTTTCCAGCAAAAACTCTAGTTGGACTTGATTTGAAGTAGTAGAAATGCCTTGAGCATTCTAAAACAATATTTTCAACGAATTAATCACAGGCATATTTAAGCAGGTTGGCGATGACTTGAGTTTGGTCCATCTTTGATTTACATTGTTTGAGCTCATTAACGCTGGATAAAAGCAAGTTTGTTACTTCTGCGAATGAAAACAAATTCGATGTGTTTGACTGTGTGTTTGTATGCGTATTCGAATCTGTTCCGATATTCTGAACGAGTGAATTCGTGTACAGTGGTGAAGTAAAAACGTTCGATGCTGATTGTGGCTTGTCGTATGCGTTCTTTTGTGTTCCGTAATACTGACAATTCGAATACGATGATGGAGCGAAAACGTTTGAAGATGCTTGTGTTTTGTTGTATACATTCGATCGGCCGGCTGTAGTATGTGCAAATGACAACGTAAGAGGCTGTGGTGTGGGAGCATCGATAAAGCGACGGCTGTTGTGTGTGCTTTTATTTGTATTGTTTGGATTCTGCTTTGTCACACGTTTGCTTTTATCGCGCACTGACAACATCGTCGCATTATATTTGGCAAGGAATGGACACGATGAGTCGGTTGCTTTGTGATTGTGTGGTAAATCGTTGCTGGCGCAATTGAAGCACTTATACATTGGGTTTTGGTTTTGTACGTTTGTATTGGTATAATGGGATTCGGCACACAGTGCGCACACCACGAAACGTTTGCATGACGTCATCCCGTGACCATACTTTAAACAACGTTGGCAAAGTGTTTTATCCTTGCGCTTAGGTTAATCTACTTCGTTCTTGTCAAACTCGCACAGATACAGTTTGCTTACTGCTGTTGTGTTGAACATTGTTACCTTTGTAGTTGTGAGTTTGTGTTTCTCTTTGAGTTCATTGGTGATGATTGATGTTGCAATTTCTGGTAAACCAGTTAAAATGATTTTAAATGTTTTGACTTCATCATTGTATGAGAAATATTGAATTTGTTGTTTATCAAAAGCAACCTTTAATTTTTCTTTATCTTCACTCGATTGAACAAACACTTTTCGACCGACGCTCATAATTTTAATATCACACTTAACATTTACACTTTTGGCAATTGTTTGTATGTCTATTTTTTAAGTGGTCACGACAATCGGTTTTTTGTCTTTGTCTTTCATAACGACGTCATTTTGTTCTTCGAGCGCTTCAAACCTATTGCTGAGCGGTACTTTGCAATTGTTAAGAAAATTTGCTACATCATTTAAATTTGCACTTTTCCTGTTTCTTTTAAATGTTTTTTTTTCACCCCATTGCCGGGTACATCGTCCTTGTCTTTCTTTTTGCCCATTTGCGCACAAAAAACAAACACTATATACAATAAATAGCTTAACTTAGATAAACAAATAACGAATAACAATTACGGAGCGCCGTACATACGTCTCTCACTTGTGACAGATGCCACATAACTGAAATTAGTATTGAAATTTCTAAACATCAACATTTGCATATCTTGGTCAAAAATGGATTGACCAACCTTTTTTTGCTTCACATACCAATCCTGATTGTGTCTGTCAACGACAATTTTCTCGTTGGAAATCGAAACAATTATGCTTCATAAGTAGAAATTCGTCGAAATTCAAAATGCGTCATAGGTTCTCACCAAGGATCCGAGGGGTCCAATTACCCCGCACCCCCCTCAGCGATCGTCAACCCTCTAAGAAGTTGAATCGATTTTCAAAAGTGATGACCTTTTCTTTGGTCCTCAACTTTTCTGAGACTCAGGTTCCACTAGATAAAATGGGTTTTGAAACGGCTTTGAAAATAGGAATAGAATGGATTTAAAAATCACCCCAGGAGGAATCAAAAACCTCTTTTCAAGGTGTTGAGGACCTTTTTTTTTAGGTCTTCACTTTTTCTCAGACTCGGTTTACACTAGATCGATTTTCAAAAGTGATGACCTTTTTTTATATAATATCAATTATACACACTGAGATGTCTTCTTCATTTTTCATACAGACATATGAAGCCCGAATCGATGCCTTGCAAAAACAAGTCGAAGAACAATCAATGACAATGTCAATGTATAGCAGTTACAGCCCTGAAGATTTTCACACTGAAGAGGATATTTTTGGTATGTACAAAAAAAAAGTATACACTTTACGCAATTCAAAACATATTAAATGTGTTATATAATTTGTTGAATGTATAGTGAATCCGTTATTTGAATCATGTTGGACAGCTCGGGATGCAGTTTTAGCTGCTTGGGCGTTTCGAAAGTGGAAATTTCACCAATTTACTTCCTTGCGCGATGATTTATGGGGCAATGCAATATTCCTAAAAGAAGCGAATGCAATATCTGTTGAACTAAAAAAAAGAGTTCAATTTCAGTTCACTTTATTGACAGAAACTCTGTACTCACCACTGCCACCGGACTTATTAACAATGGATCCGTCAGCCTTAAGCTATAATAGTATAGAATCGTCTGCATCTCCAAAAACCGTTGTTGCCGTAGAAGTTACTGATATAAAAAACGGTGCTACACACTATTGGTCATTGGAGAAGTTACGGTAAGAAAAAAAATCTTTTGAAACAGTTTCTCAATTGTTTGAAATATGAATATAAACCAATCTCCACAACCATTTTCATCGTGAAGGAAGAAATAAACCGTTTTGGGACTTAAGCGATCCAAATAAAAAAATTAGTTGCGTGAAAAAAAAATCTGAGAATGAGTCGACTGTCAAAAAAATATACACTGTGTTCATCGCAAATATTACATTCGTTAGAGCTGCGTGGTTAACGGCGGTGACTTTTATCCATAAAAGTCGAGTCCACTCTAGACTTCTTAGGAGAAACTTTTCGATACATTAACCCTCCGTGGACCACATGTTCCAATAATCACGAACGTAACGCATGAGTCTGGCCAGACCCAAGCCACATTTTCGCATGCATCTCCAAAGCTACAGATCGTATCAAGATAAATGAATATTCGTTGGAAAGATAATTTTATTTTTAAAAAAATCTGAAAAATTGATTTAAATTTGGCAACTAGTTCCAAGCTATTCACAAAAGAGTAGATGGGGCCGATAGGATGCATTGATTCAACAATCAATGTTTTTTGGGGTTTTGTCGTTTATTGGGCCAAAAAGTCGCAAATTTTCGCATTTTTTCCAAAACTACCCATTGTATTAAAATAAATGAATGATGAAAAGAAATGTTGGAAAGATCCCGAGTTTGCATTTTAGGCGCTTGAAAGCGCCTACAGGCGCTCATGTAGGCGCTCCGTATAAAATCAGTGTATTAATATAGGACGCTAATTTAGGCGCTCATCCAAATACAATGCGTTATCACACAACAAAGAGCTTAGGCGCTCGCAAATCACTAGAACTTCTATACTCTCGTGTTGTTTTTAATGAGCGCCTAGGCTTTCGTCTCATATTAATATAATGATTTTGTATCAAGCGCCTAGATGAGCGCCTGTAGGCGCTTTCAAGCGCCTAAAATGCCAACTCGGGATAATTTAATTTTAAATAATTTTGTTGACAAAAGTGGATGAAAAGTCCATGAAATGCATTCGGTCCATACAAAATGTATGGGGGACTCAATGAGTCCAGCCAGACTCATGCGTTCCGTATGTGACATTAACACCAAAACGTCATCATAACTCAACTTCTAATCAATGGATTTCTCTATATATTTTTTTAAATTGATAGCAGGCCCGTACCGTGAGCCGATTTTGAGAGGGTGCTCAGCACCCAACCACATTTTTGATAATTACACCAATTGCAATGATTGGACGCAGCATTTGAATGATTATTTGGTCAAAAAAATATTTATAAACCAAATATTATGACTGAGATTAACCTTAGACCTGTCCTCTGAGATCTCATCATATTTCTGTCCTCTCGGGCACTCAGTGCCCGTGGTATATTTTGTATGATAAATTGACATTTTTTGAAAAAAAAAATCGAATTTCTGCAATATTTCAAAAATCACTCTACCGATTTTGAAAGCAATGATATGTATGTGTGCGTCAGACTCGCAGCTATATTCCACATCCTATGCTGACAAAATTAAAGACTTTCTTCTTAACAAATCATTTCGAAATATGGATGCCCACAGAGGGTTTTGCATGAAAATTGACATGGATCCCAATTGGGATTAAAATTGTCTGTCAAATTTATGTTCGATCCAAATAAGCTTCCCAAAAGTTTTCCATACAAAATATATGGAATTTTTTTGGGGGCACTGAGTGCCCGAGAGGACGTACAGAGTATATGCATGATACTCAATGAAACTCACACTGTAGGTAGAGATTGAAGTGTTCTTTATGAAAAATATCACCATATGATGTTTGGTTACATATTTACATTTTTATTTCAAATTACATATCGGCTCGGGCACTGAGTGCCCAGAGGACAGGTCTAAGGTTAATAAATATGAATATGTATGAGTAGAAAATGCGGAACAGGCATCGTCACGATGATTTCATATAACAATGCGACGAATAACAGCGAAACATACACAAGTATTGTTTAAAACTTAGAAAAAAAACATTTGATGATTGAATTCGAACACACAAACGAAAAAAATATCACTCCACATTATATTCAGTGTTTTTTGGAGCTCCAAACGTGAATTAGCACGGTGACGTTACTCACTTTTTTGGGTAACGTTACTGACTACACATTCAGAGCCTCAGATGGCAAGAAAATACATTTTTGTGAAATTTCACTATTGAAAATCATAAATTGGTCCATTATCTATGTTTCATAGAAGAGATGAAGAAAAAATACCGTCTAGATTCGCTAACTTTTGTGAAAATGTCCAAAGTCACTTTCAAAATCGGTGACGTTACACAAAAAAGTGAGTAACGTCACCATGCGAATTCACGTTTTTGGAGCTCCAAAAAACACCGAATTCAATGTCAAGTGATATCTTTTTCGTTTGTGTGTTCGTATTCAATCCTTTAACTCATAAAATCATCCAAGGTTAATTTGATTTGATCGATTTATCATATAAAATTTCATTCACGAAAATGTGTCCAAAAACATCACTGCTGTGCACCCTCTCGCACCCCTTACGGTACGGGCCTGATTGATAGTCGATAACATTTTGAAATTTTGGAACATTTCCTAAAAAGGAAAGGTCCCAAAATTTCAATTCGCTAGCTCAATCAGATTGAAAATGAAAAAGGCCTGGCCAGACTCATGTGTTAATCTGCACCTTACAGCGCTTCTTCGCCAAAGTTGATTTAATATAATTTTTTATAAAAAATAATATTTGCAAAATGTACAAACGCAATATTGGTCGTGAAACCGAAACATTGGAAAAATTCCTGAAAAATGCCCATAACGGGCCCAACTTTGCGTCGAGGAAAAAGGCAAAATTTGGCGAGATATCATATTTCACTAATAGTGTTATCAAATTTGGACCAGTCAAGAGAGAATGAATGACTACTGCAATATGACTAATTTTCAACAAAAAACATCGTGCGACAAAATAAATGTTGAAGAATCTTCGATTTTCCAAGAATTTCGTACATTTTCACAACTGTTCATAATATCATGAATTTTTAACATGAAGATATATTTTGAGCATTGTTCGGATATTCAAAACATCAAGAGGATTTCAATATCTTTCACACGACGTAATCTGCATGAATTTTTATTGAAAAATGTGGCCAGCGGAGTAAAAAATGTGAAAATCAGTTTTTGTATAAAAATGTACTGAAAACCCGACTCACGTGCACTTGAACGCACATATCTCTGGAACGGCTACACCAGGATGGCTCAAATCCAAAATCAAAAAGTGCTAAAACAGATTTGTTCCCATGGTGAACTGAGACTCTGGTCAAAATTTGAGCCCGATCGGTAATCATTTACTCAAGCTATGTGGAGTTGAATTTTTGAGCAGATGGCCAAAAAGTAGAGAAAAAATGGCCAACAAGTGCCCGTTTTTCAGTTTTTGATCAAGAATGGCCTACCAACCAATTAAAATGGGTGTCATTTGAAAGCTTATTCAATAACTTTCCAACGATATGCGTATGACTCAGAAATGTCAAGTGGTTCGGCCAGAGTGGCCGGGTGGCCGGCCACGGCCAAGATGGCGGCCAAATCAAAAACTTCCAGAACGGAAGTTGCTTGGTTTTTCATGAGCTACAATCCCTGAAAGTTTAAAAAAAATCGAACAATGGTACGAACATACATACATACCCAAAAAATATTATAAATTGATATATGGAGGCGCCACGAATAAAATTCAAATGGCCATAACTTTTCAACGTATGGTTCGATTTTAATGGTTGGGGTGTCGTTGGATTTGTTTTGACACGTAGAATCATAATATATAAAGTTCGAAAACATTGAACATATTTTTAACCGAGTTTTGGCCGAAAAACTGAATATTAGCCAAAATTGTCCCGCGATATCTCCCTTGTGGTTGGTTAAATTTCGAGTGTGTATATTTTGTTTGCGCAAATTTTCAAAGACCTTCCAGATGGTATATGTCATGTCGAATTGCTTTTTTCATAACAAAATAGCTTAATTAATTTTGTTTCATGACAATGAAGTTTGCGGTATTATTGTTTATTTACACTTAAGACATTAAAACTCAACCAAGTCAAAAGGCATGGTTGTGCACTAGAAGGTGAAAGCAAAGAATGAATCGCTGTGGACGGTAGTCCACACGAGTGACGCAAGCAACTAATATGCGTGCATATTATTGCAATGCCACAGTCCTATACATAGGAAAATGTTCCTATAGTTGGATATAGTTTTGTTTTTCCAATATATTTTTTTAACTAAGTGGAAATCTGTGATGGTTTCGTTTGAAAGGTAATGGAAAATGTAAAAATTTAGCTCTACTGATTTAATCAAGCAGAATTATTTTGTTTTTTAATCAAATTCAAATCATATTGTCATCGAATATTCGTTTACAAAGCCGTTGCTCTTTTGCAATCACATGCTCTCTTTCTGTTATTCACTCACTTCTTCCGTGTGATTCAGAGAGTGGACACAATATTCATGCACACTCAAACGAAGAATGCGGAATATTCTCGGGAAGGTCTCGGTCGGTTCTCAATTGGGTTTCGGGGTTTGGAATGGGCCTAAACGAGGTAAAAATCGAGTGACAAAAGCAACATGCAAAACACAAAATTTGTGATATATTGCTTTTGTCACTCGATTTTTACTTTTTTTTTAGGTTTTTTATTTGAATTTATTTTCTTCTATCAATGTAAATATTTAGTGTTTTTATGAGTTTGTATACATGAAATATTATTTTTTACGATATATGGTTTATATCCAGAATATCAGAAAATATAAAAAGTTTTGATGATGACGCGCGGTCGCATACGTCCAGGTGGCAACATAGTCAATGTCGTCCCACTGAGACTTACTGTACGGAGTCAATATTATGCGTATTTTTCTATTGCGAATACGGTGTAACATGCTTTGAACAGCTTTCAGCAATGGTAGATAAAAATCAAACACAAAATTTGTCGCAGACCAAAGCGAAACATGTTTGTTTTAGATACACTCTTGTGTGTACGATCCTGTATTCTCATTTCTATTCTCACGTACTCATTTATAAACAACTACAACATAATAAATTGGTTTTGGAAATTGATTTCAAGTGATTTAAATAAATAATATATACTATAACCTTTATTTTATATCATATTGTCCACAATAGACTACGCCTGGAGCTAATGCGTGAGATGTACCATAATGAGGCCGAATTAAGTCCAACATCTCCAGACTACAATGTTGAGAGCTTAACTGGGGGAGATCCATTTTATGACCGTTTCCCCTGGTTCCGGATGGTTGGCCGATCATTTGTTTACTTAAGTAATTTACTCTATCCTGTTCCACTTGTACATAAAGTAGCAATTGTAAATGAACGCGGTGATGTTCGTGGGTATCTTCGTGTTGCTGTTCAGCCTGTTATGGATGAAGAAAGCATAGATTTCAATAATGGAGTGAAGCAGTCAGCGAAAATCCTTTTTGAAGACGATGGAAAAAAACCTAATTACCGAATAAGTGAGACATACAGCAGATCCAGACTTGGAAAGCTTGACGGTAATAGTACATGACAGTTGTTGAATGATTTAGATTTCTTTTTTCCGTTGGAATAAGTATCTGAAGAGAAAACAACAAAGGAATACCTATCGGTTTTTGAATGCAACTGTAGAAATGAGGTATTTATACAAAATTAAAACTTCGAAAATGACTCATTACTACAGAACTGTCAAACGTATCACATCGAAAATACTGTGCTCTTCAAATTCATTAAATAAAATAGTTTTCTTTGTCAAAATAAAACTGCAAAATTGTTTAAAAACTAAAGTTTGATTACTCTTCTATTGGAAAATATGGAAGTTCACACAATTTTGAAAAAAAAACTCATTAATCCAATATCAAACTATTTTCATTTCACTGTTGTTGTTGCATAATGTCAAATTTATATTCTTGTGTTGAAAAAAAATGTGAAGGAAAAAAGTATAGCGGATTGAGTGTTAACTGCATGTTCTGCTATAAAATAATCTATGCAGCTATTAGCATTCAATGTTGACTTTTCGGTAGTTTGCGAATTGTGCAGACAAATATAAACAAAAGAATCAAAATGAAAATCAAAATGATAATGAAACCTCAAAACCAGATCCATTCAATGATGGAATGATATCCAATGATATTTCTAGAATTTCAACAAATTTGAGTGCATTAAATGAACCATCCAGTGAAAATGACATTTTTTCAAATCATGTCTCAAAATTCGATGAAAAAACAACAACTGAAGACATTGTAAAACGCATAAAAAGTGGTACACAACTCGATTCCGATTTATTCCATGTCAGCAAACTTGAAAGTCGAACGAATAAAATAAAAAAGTACACAAGTTTCAAGATTTTAACATTCAGCAAACCTGTATATGATCAAATTATGGATAAAAAATTATGGGAGAATGATTTTACAGCTAGAGAGTTAGTGACCCAACGAAATAAACCAAAAAAACGAAACTCACAAAAGAAAAAAGTAAATCAAAACAATAAAAGAGCTCAGAATCCGAATAAACAGTTTACAAATAGAAAGCCGAATCAAAATAATGGTACTCGATTTGACCGTCGAAATGTTGATAATTACCGAAACTATAACCGTGTTAATAATAATTCTCACAGGCAGAATAATTATCGGAATATAAACGGTTTAAATCGTTCAAATCATTTTGTACCGTATACGCCGATATTTCGACACAATTATCAAGACCATTAAAATTTTCCCTATCACTATATGAACACCGACCAGTTCATTCGGCCGCAATTCCAGCCACAATACCAGCAACAATTTCAACAGCATTTTCAATTACCACTTCAACCACCAATCCAGAACCAGTGGCAACCACAATATCATCCAACATATCAAAGACAACCATTTCACCACCAGTTTACTCAAGAAACAACAAAACAGATGCAATTGAGGTTTTAGAATATATGATGCTACTAGAAATGCAAAATGCTACCAGAACTGAGTATCCAAATCAAAAAAGTGCTAAGACAGATTTGTTCCCATGGTGAACTGAGACTCCGGTTAAAATTTGAGCCCGAAATGGGCCTCTCCGAAGGGGGAATTAGTTTTTTGTCAGTCTTAATATTTTGTGATAATGATTCTTGAAAATTTTTCAGGTTGTTAATTTTAAAAATAAATAGTATAATAAATTATAAGTAAGTTTTATTATATGAAATTAAATTCGTATCTTGTCTATACTGCAATGGATTTAGAGGATGCAGATTCTGGGCGTGGGGACTCAAGTGTGTCATCCGAAATACATGAAGTAGCAGAAGAGGCTGGTGATCATCTCCAACTTGGGAAGGAATTCACTTTTCGTGTAACAGTTTTGCAGGCAACAGGAATATCAGCTGAATATGCGGATATTTTTTGTCAATTCAAGTAAATATATGCAAACGAAAATCTCAATTTATGGATTCCTAAGTATACGAAAAATTATAATGACCGCTCATTTTTACAGCTTTTTGAACCATCATGAAGAAGCGTTTTCAACAGAACCCGTAAAAAATACAGGATGTGGTGCTCCGTTAGGGTTTTATCACGTACAAAATGTAAGCTCTTTCATTTTCAAAAAATGTTGATTTTCTTTGTTTTGACAATGTTCATGTATGATGATAGATATTTTGAAAAAAATACATGAAAATGTTTCCAGTTTACATAATGGTTTACAAATTGTTTCCCGTGTGAGTGCGACCTTAAAATAAGACACTGTGAACACCAGTGTTCTAATCTGGTACCCGACTAGAACTCCGCCCGACACTGAACCCGAAAAAACCCTACATTTTCGGGATCGGTCGGGGTCGGTGAGGTTCAGTTAAGCTCCA
Source organism: Aphidoletes aphidimyza (assembly GCA_030463065.1). NCBI lineage: Eukaryota > Metazoa > Arthropoda > Insecta > Diptera > Cecidomyiidae > Aphidoletes > Aphidoletes aphidimyza. The sequence goes on along the minus strand of CM059997.1, from coordinate 19,471,037 downwards.
AAAATTTCGGTCGGATCGGTCGGGCATGCAAAGCTCTTCGGGTGTTCGGGGTTTTTCAGACAGTGATGTAAGTGGAGTGAGTCGACTTCACTAGTCAAGAGAACTTTTTGGAGGTCGACCACTGCCGACGAGTCAACTCGAAAAACTTGAGTTAGTCGAGTGAAACTCACTCGACTCCACTAAAATTGTTAACCTTAGACCTGTTCTCTGGGCACTCAGTGCCCGAGCCGATATGAAATTTGCAATAAAAATGTTAATATGTAACCAAACATCATATGGTGATATTTTTCATAAAGAACACTTCAATCTTTTCAATTTTTGGTAATGTTTTGCATTGCACGAGTGAACATTTATTGAAAATATTGATTACTTTCGTAAGAATCAAATCAAATTTTATTTCAAGTATTTGTTCCTCGAAATTAGGCTGCATACAGTCATGGAAAAAATTGTGAGTATGGCAACCGAAAAAAAATCAACGAAGAAAAAAATTGTGTTTCATTACTCTTGTGTTTTGTGTAGTTTTCTTAATATTGAACATATATTTAGACACAAATATTGAATTTAATGCAAAACACATTGAATTACGTTTGTAATCCGTAGTTTTTCGCACCGTGTTTTTTTTAAATTAATTTCTAATGTTAATAGTTTATATTTATGATATGAAAAGTGTAACATTGTTCCAAAATTCAGTGTTCAAAAATTTGGTTCTTCGAAAATTAGTTCGAAATTTTGTAGTTCGAAAACACAGTGGAACAAATTTTCTCGGGGGTGAACCGGACCAATATAAAATGAAAGTACTATTATATAGTAGTAAAACCCCAAAGGGATTTTTCGAGATTGGCTCGAATAAAATTTTTTCATTATCACACACATATCACACACATTTTCGCTTTCAGCACGATTTTTCAAAAAAAGTACCGCTCTTTGGAAGCCTTTATTTCGTGAACGGCTTGGAATTTTCCTTTACAATCTGAAGCAAAGTTGTAGCCCTATACTGAACAACTTTGCTGAACACTATGATACCAAAAAGTCACATCTAAAACCACAAATATAGCAAAATGTTCAAAAAATGCCACTTTTTTACCCCTTTGTTCACGCACAACATTTAATATTTCATAAACGGTACTAGATTCGATTTTACTATTCAGAGGAAAGTTATAGATCTTGACGTAGTAAACCATTTCTGTGCAGGAGTTGACCCAAGAAATTACTCCCAGAGGGTCAAAACTAATCCCGAATATTACCATTTTTGGGGGTATTTTTCGCTCCCCAGGGATGATTTTTTGGGGTCGACCCCTTGGAAGATATTTTTTGTCATGTCAAGATCTACAACTTTGCTGAAGACAGAATAGTCATATCTCCCACCGTTTGGGAGATATGGTTGAATTTAAAAGGTGGGTGATTTTACTATTTAGTGATAATATACAACATCTAGATGGGCCATGGATATATACAGATCCAAATTCTGTATTTAGCCGTATTTGCTATATACAGGTTCACTAAAATTTCACTAAATCAGTGAATCTGTATATAGCAAATGAGGCTAAATACAGATTCATCAAAAAATGAAAACAGGATCTGTATATAGCGGCTGTGACTATATACAGATTCTTTTTGGAAATGAAAAAATAATTGTAGAAGATGCAATTTTTTTTCATAGTTTTTTAGTTTTATATTTTTCAATAGAGAGTAAAAACAGTAAGCTTGGAAAGAATAATGTTCAATTTTTAGCCGAAATTGGAATCATTTGACAGTTCATGTATAAACACTATGTAAAAACAGTGGCAACACTTATGTATTTCTCATATATAAAATGATTCTGCAAACTTTTTATAAGAAGTTATGCTCTAGCACAAACTTCTTTTTTTTTGTTTTGTGTAAAGAGTGTTCGTGTGAATTGAATTTCTTAAAAGGATAAATGTCCCCCCCCGACTCAAAGATAAAAAGTTCGAAACTAGCTGGCGACTAAATTGGACGTCATAGCACTAGAATTCCATTCAATTTTATATTATTGCGGCGCGCATTTTACAACAATTTGACTAAAATTTTCCATAAAAACATACTTTTGATTGCCAATCTTTTGCATATCCACCCAAAAGTGGACAAACTTTCGATTGTTAAAATAAAAAATGGGGTCCTTAAATGTTTCGAAATTTTTTTCATGAATTTCACTAATTTTGAAATGTCAATTCATTTTCAATGTCAAAAACTTTGGTAAAACGGCCGAACTCAGAATTGTGTTCATATACTTTTCGACTTTGAAAGGGCGATTGTAGTCAGCCGATGCTAACACAGGTGCAGTTGTTAATGTAGTCTTTAGTTTACAAAAAGCCTCTTCTTTTTCGTCTTTTTTCGTCTGTCCATTCGAATTTTACATTTTTCTTAATCAATTCGGTGATAGGTGCAGTAATTTAAGCGAAATCTCTTATGAATCTACGATACCAACCGGCCATCCCTATCACACGTTGAACTTCTTTAACTGTCGTTGGTGTCGGGTAATTTTCGATAGCTTCTAATCTAGTTTTATCCATTGCTACCCCTTCGTCGATTATATGCCCCAAATATTTGAGCCTTTGGAAACCAAATTTGGATTTTTAGTGAACTTGAATTTTTCCGCGATACGATTTAAAATATCAATGTGTTCTTCGAATGTTTCAATGACTATTACGATATCGTCGAGATATGGAAATGCGTGTGGTTCGAATTCAGAACCGAAAAGTGTATCGATTAAGGCACATAATTTTGTGCCGCTATTTTTCAGACCCATAGGCATTCGTTTGTATAAGGGAGTGTCGGCGGGTACGGGACACGTTTTGTAAAAAATTCGTAACTTTTTCAATAGTCAATATTATGCAGACATATATATACCGTTTCAAAGCTAAAGACCATACGCAACTTTTCTCCAAAGAAAGTACCTTGATTCCATTAACCGAAAAAAATTTATCAACAATTTTGTGACGATGTGATTTTTTTCCAAAAAAAAAAATGTAGGCGGGTACGGGACACCTGGAAAAATCTCAACACAATGTACATACATGACGTAAAACCCTCATAAATTAAGAAAATATCAATTTTTATTCAATGTGGAAGCCTCCAGTGGCAAAAATAAATTTAAAAAAAGAAAAAAAATGGCAATTTTTCACTGCAATTCATCTTCATCTTCGTCCAAGTCCGATTCGCAATGCTTGCAAGTGAAGAAGCTTGCCGTCATGTTCACGCAGCTCAAATGAACTGGCCGCTTGCATTCATTGCATTTGATGGAATTATTGGCTGTCAATTTTCTTGGCAGCAATTCCAAACAAATGATGCAGAAGTCAGCGTCATCATCTGATGGTGATCCAAAAAAAAACATTATATTGGACTATCGAAATATCATCAAAACTGCCTTTTATTTTCTTCAAATGGCACTCTAAAGTGCTCTTTTGAATTCCATAAGCTCGGGCAGACAATCTCAGGCCTTTTTTCTCCAATAAACAATCTTTAATGGCTTGAAGCAGCGCACTAAAGTCAATTGTTTGTGGTTTGGATTGTTTTTTTGGTGTTGAAGATGCTTTCTGGGAGGTTGACATGGCTAAAAACACAGAAAAACTTAAGTTAAATCATAACAAACACTTTAGTTTGACATAAATGGCGACATTTGATCGAAGTTATGCCAAACATATGCTTCGAGTGGGAAAAACCGGGTGTCCCGTACCCGCCTACATGCACTGTCCCGCACCCGCCTAGAGACGCCATTTTTTGAGTGACAATAAAAAAAAAATTCTCTAATATATTGACTTGAATCAATATTCCATCACAAAATATAGCTCAAAAACTACACATATATGCATTCAACTCACCTTTTTTAGTTAATTCACTACACAAAATGATTGCTCAAAAAAAACGAGAAAAAGTTTTTTCGAGATTTTTTTTACACGATGTCTGGAGCTAACACAAGCAATGCGACTATTCACTTCGTTGTTTTACCAAAAACTGCGTAAAGGCAAATGAGAAGTTTGACACATGTCAAATCGGCCATATTAGTATTGCAAGAGAAAAAAAGGCTAGTGTCCCGCACCCCCCTGTGTCCCGCACCCCCCAACAATCCCTTACATTAGTGCCTTTAGTTCGTACCGCAAAAGCAGTTTTACTTACTACTCGTCCGATAAGGGAATTTGAAAAAATGCGTCATATCGACTGTACTAATGTAATTGGTTTTTCCTATTAACTATTTATTATTCGATTTGCATTCTGTTGGGGATACGTGTTCTTTTTCGTAACTGCATTTAATTTTCTTGCATCTAGACAAATTCGAGTGTCACCGTTTGGTTTTGGAACAGCTATGAAGCCATTCTGAAAATTGTACTTTTTCGATTATACCCCTAGATTCTAATCTTTCGATTTCTTTTATTATTCGTTTCAATTTCCAGGGGGTCTATCCGCAATTTACTTCGAACTGGAGGAGCATTACCTGTCTTTATACGTGCTTCTTTCAAATGCGTTTTATTCAATTCACCCTCAGGGTTACATAATGGAAATCTCAATTTTACTTAGCAAAGGCTTCTACTTTGCTGTTCGTAGCTTAGTTTGTGTGCTTCTTCAGCTTTAATACATTTAAGCGGTAAAATATCAGCTTCTAAATCCTCGATACCTTTACCATCGTTCGGATGATATATTGCTACTGACCCTATTGCTTTAGTAGTCTGTACTACCGAATTTACTTGACGTAAAACATGGCTTTATTCTATATGCGCACCAAAAATCCCATCCTAAAACAAGATCAACAGCTGACTGTTCTACGACTAACGTCGGAATTATTCTTCGTATTTTTCTTACGGTGTACGGGATATCAACAAAGACTTATGTTTTGGGGCCTGTAACGTCTACTGTTGTAATTGCAATTTTAACTGGTTTTAATTTACAACCTTGGTCTTTGAGAGATTCAAACATTCGACCACTCATTACTGATGTCATGACACCACTATCCATTCAACCTCTATTTTTCTCTCTCCAAATGGATGTAAAAAGGTATGGTTTATTGTCGTTATTCAAGTTTACTTTCGAGCTAGCTAATTGGAAAAACTTCTTCGGAATGCCTTCTCCGTTGTTTTTTATTCGTCGTTTTCTTCGTCGCTCGCTGTCGGGTCTAGCTGGCAGTAAGCGATGGCCTGCAAGTTTTTTGAAGGTACTAGGTTCAGTTTGATATGCCATATGCTTTGGATTTGACAAGGGTACTTTCGTTTTTATGATTACTTTTTGTTTATTTCAGTCGAAGAACGGACGCGATTTTATTGCATTGCAATGGACTTTTTCGTTACTTTCACATTCACTCGCACATTCGCTCTGCATATAGCTTTGCTCATTCTCACTTTGCCAATACTGAGAATCTAGTTCACCACAATCAACTGTGTTGACGGCTTTTCGAGGGAAAAATGTCTTGATGAATCGCTTTCGTTCAGATTCTCGGCGCAGCTGGTCAGCTACTTCGCTTGTTCGAAGGTGTATCCATGTCTTGTACTGAATTCCACACATGACCTCTTGCTATTTGTCTGGGAGAACAGATGCGATGAATTGCATGGCCGATTCATCTTTCGTTTGTCTTCGAGCTGCTAGTTTAGCGCTAGCCAATGAGACAAACTATCTGTATATGTTATACGTAAAGCATTGACGTCGTATCTAACAGAGCCGCCTGGAGACGCACACATCAAACTGTTCAACAATACTACTTTACATTTCGATTGAAGTATTTCCTGTCCATTGTTATTAATAATAAAATATTGAGTTTAAAAATTTTCAGAAAGAAGATATGATAAAAATATGATGAAACGATATGAAAAAATTATTCAATATGCATAAAATTATTTTTTTTTTGATAATGTTTATGTTGAATTGCTTCACGCGGTTTTCACAGTTTCATGTTTTAGCGACTCAATAAACCTGGCTCAATAAACCTGGCTCAATAAATTGTCAAGCAAGAAGCACGAAATCACGAAAGTACTTCAAGCGATTGTAGATGGCGTTATATTTGGCCGTATTTGTCAATTTGTCTCATTGCGCTAGCCATGAAATTTGTTAACGTCGTAGTGAACTGTTCTTCGAGCCCTACCTGTAATTCGCTCCAAAACGTCAATTTTTTCCGTATTGTGTATACCAATCGAGTGCACATTTGCCTAACAAGTAATGAAATTTACTGAAAATTTCGTCGTATGAAATCATTTCCGACATATGCATCATATCAATGCGTTTAATGAATGCAGTTAAATCTTTTTCTTCAGGAACTTTCGAGTTGTTGTTAGCCAAGAACCTAAAATTCGATTTGTGAATTGGTACTGTGCGATAATTTCTATTTCGATTGTCATCATTTGGTTGGTATCCCACTTCGTTTGGGCTATGCTCGTTACTTCGATTGTTCAAGTTCAGGGCGTTTAGTTGCAAAAAGACATAAACCATGGATTAAATTCAATTGGTGCCTCAATTAATTTTATACCAAAAGTGTATAGAGAAAACCCAATGAACCGTTGTAAATGGTGATTTTTTGAATTTTTGTCATATTCAGGCCTATAAAACCGCTTAAAGTAGCTTATCAATTGTATTACAATGTTCAGAAGAGTTGTGTGTTATGGTCTTAGGTACAATTTTAATTCAGATTTAAATGACAATTTTCCAACCGTTTGGTCGTTATGTGCTGAAAACTTCGAAAAACGGCCCGAAAAAATGCGCATTTTTCAACATTTTACCAATTTTAAAATTGGTGAATTCACATCGAAGTTGACATTTTTTTGGATTGATGTCTTCATCAAAGTTATAGCATAACAAACAACTTTGCTGAAGAGAGCAAAGTAGAATATCCATTGGTTCAGGAGCAATGGACACAACTATGAAATAGCTATTTCATTTGCCAGAGACAAACGGAAACTGGGGTTTTGCTACTACTGACACTATCGATTCCACATTGAAATCTTTATGCCATTTAGAGCCTGTTGCACAGTGTTATTCCTGGCGGGCCGACATGAAAAGAAGCCAGATTTGTCAAACAAATTAGTTGAAAGCATGAATCAACGACTCTCTGCTGTGAATGCGGGGGAAATATTATGCCAGAAATGCTTTTTTGGTAGAAAAATGTATACCGTACTCTCAATTTTTTCCAGCTCAAAAACGCCATGATGGCTCATTTGATCCAAAATATCAATAAATGCAAATAAATTTTTAAATCGCTTCACAATATCTTAATGGACATTGCATTCTAATAGACAATACCGAATATCTTGCGAAAAAAATAAAAAACACCATTTCGTTGAAAAAAATTTCGATTGCCGTACTCACAATTGTTTCCATGACTTGTGTAATGCAACAACAACAGTGAAATGCAAATAGTTTGATATTGGATTCATTAGTTTTTTTAAAAACAAATTTGGATGTAATTCTATATTTTCCAATAGAAGAGTATTCAAACATTTGTTTTCAAACAATTTTGCAATATTTTGATAAAAAAACTATTTTGTATTATGAATTTGTAGAGCACAGTATTTTCGATGAAGTACGTTTGACAGTTCACATAACCTTTCTTTTTGAACGTTGGCACAATATTTGTCGTACAATACCCATCTCTTCCACAGATATTCGAATGATTGATTGAACGCATCTATGTCACGCTGAATGGCTAGCCACATTTGTATCGATCGGAAACAGTGTCTCGTGGTGAAGTCTTTGATGGTCTATTATCTGCCACTCCATCGAGTCTCGTAACTCATCAACCAAGGCGCCATTCAAATTGACGATTCCCCGCAATTATTGGGTGTATCTTTCAACCATTCACCTAAATCTCGGCGACATGAGGCCATCATAGTCCTTGTTTTGGATCAAAACTGCCTTGAAGAAGTTGTGTATCCCTTCATCAGCATTGTTGTCAAATAATTCGTTTTCAATATCATCCTCGAAAGCTTCATTCACCTTTAATACAAGTAGCAAATATGTTAACACCAAGACAATGTTTATGTTCGATAACTCATGACTTACTTTCAATAAAAGCAACAGTGAAGCCAACACGATTTTGGTGGCTCGGATGTTTAATTTGCTGATGATTTTGACCAACTTTTTTGTGTATTCAAAGATGATGGATTATTGAATCGAACAAAAATTCATTAAATGTTTTTTTTTTTAATGTTAATGTTAATGATCTGCACCATACAGCGTTTCTTCGCCAATTTTATGTATCAAGCATAAAATTCATTGGCTGATATTTTCTATAATTACATTTTTCCAATGGCACTATTAATAGATTACTACTGCGAGTTTGGTAATGAGGTAAACGAAATACGATATATTTCAATAGATGACTAGATGATATTTCACCAATGATCAATTTGTGAATAAAAACTATTTGAGCCACCATTCTACGTTCTTCCAAAGTTATCAACTGAAGCAGCATCAGCTTATCTTCATACTTTGGCAGGTGGAATCTATTTGGCCATTTTAATTTTCGAAGAGCATAAAGTAAAAATTGTTTCTGGATTGATTTTATTCTTCTGGATCGGCCCCTATTGTTCAAAAACTGTTCATTTTGAAAATGAAAAGATTTTTATTAACAAATATTCAAATTTTACTGAATAAAATAAATGGGAATATGTTCAATTCAATATTGTATCTGTTCAAAGTGGATATATATTCAAATTTCAGGTGAACTGTTCACAAAAAAGTGATTCAACTACATAGCTGCGTCATTTTTTTTGAAAACTTTTCATATTTTGTCATATATATATTCACTTTGAACAGATACAATATTGAATTGAACATATTCCCATTTATTTTATTCAGTAAAATTTGAATATTTGTTAATAAAAATCTTTTCATTTTCAAAATGAACAGTTTTTGAACAATAGGGGCCAGACCAGAAGAATAAAATCAATCCAGAAACAATTTTTACTTTATGCTCTTCGAAAATTAAACTGGCCAAATAGATTCCACCTGCCAAAGTATGAAGATAAGCTGATGCTGCTTCAGTTGATAACTTTGGAAGAACGTAGAATGGTGGCTCAAATAGTTTTTATTCACAAATTGATGTTAATGTTAATGTTAATGGTCTGCACCATACAGCGTTTCTTCGCCAGAGGTGGTTTATTATAAATTACAAAAATGTGTATAAAATTTGTACAAATTTATTTATAACCAATGTTTAATAGCAACCGATCAGTTAACCTATTTGCCAACCCTAACGGTTACGGAGCAAAACGCTGCGATTAACTAATTTCAAAATTGATTATTACATTTATTTTCTTGAAGTTTTAAAATATTCAATTAATCTCTTTTTTATGGTATCTGTGCTCACATTAAAATCAACTAAATATATATCACAATTGGGAATCTTTTTATCAGAAAATTCATTAAATGTATCAAGCATAAAATTCATTGGCTGATATTTTCTATAATTACACTTTTCCAATGGTACTATTAATAGATTATTATTGCGAGTTTGGTAATGAGGTAAACGAAATATGATATATTCCAGTAAATGCCTAGATGATATTTCACCAATGATCAATTTGTGAATAAAAATCACTTGGGCCACCATTCTACGTTCTTCCAAAGTTATCAACTGAAGCAGCATCAGCCTATCTTCATACTTTGGTAGGTGAAACCTATATGGCCATTTTAATTTTCGAAGAGCATAAAGTAAAAATTGCAAAGCGGTGCAACGATGAGACTCTGTGCCTCAGCTACGCTATGCAAATCATATGGCGTAGCTTACTTTGTGCCCTAGCGCATTTGTATGTCGCTTCACCGCTTTGAAAAATTGTTTCTGGATTGATTCGATTCTTCTGGTCTGACCCTTCATGTAGGGGTTCCAAACTTGTGAACCATATTCAAGTATTGGTAATACATATGTGTAAAAGAGTAATCGAATGGTCCACGGATCCTTGAAATCACGACCAAATCTTTTGATCCAAGCTAGTCTTGATTTTGCTTTTGCTATGATGTATTCAATGTGTGATTTGAAATTGAGTTGACTATCAAGAATAACTCCTAAGTCTTTGATTTCGTTGACTCTCTGGATGATTTCGTCTCCAATGATATAGTTATGATCAATCATTGTACCCATTCGGTGGAACCTCATCAATTTGGTCTTCTTAACATTCAATCTAAGATCATTACGACTGAAAAAGATAGAAATGTTTTGAAAAGTCATTTTGCAATTTCAAGCAATCGTTCTCAGACTCAATATGTTTGGACAGTCTAGCATCATCTGCAAATGAAAGTAATGTAGAATCTTCAACATAATATGGTAATTCTATGATAAATAATAAAAATAGTGTGGCTCCAACTGGATAGCCCTGACCTGTACCAGAGGTAACGTCAATTGGGATTGACTTCGTATAATCGATTTTTACTATTTGCTTTCTGCCATTTAGATAGGATTTAATCCATCTTAGAATCTAATGGTTCAGACCCATGACATTGAGTTTGTGGATCAGTAGATCAGTATTTACGGAATCAAAAGCCTTTGCTAGATCAATATAGATTGCATCAGTTTGTGTATTTGTCGACAAGTTGTTCAATGTGGACGATGCAAATTCAACTAGATTCGTAATTGTTGATCTTCCTTTTATGAAACCGTGCTGACTATCATTAATGATGTTCTTAATGTGAAAATTCAAATGACCTGTTAATATTGAATCCAATATTTTTGCTGTTACGCATTGGAGTGCCACTCCTCTGTAATTACTAATATCATTTCTTGATCCACTTTTGAATATTGGCCTTACAAACGATGTTTTCCAACATTGTGGTACTTGCGCCGTTTTCATGGATTCACTGAGAATTAGTGTGATAGGTTTTACTAATGATTCTACACAATTTTTTATGAATAAGTTCGGAATTCCATCCGGGCCTGAAACCAAGTTATTTGGTAGGTTGTTGATTGCTTGCGTCACTGTTTCTTCAGTTATATCAATTTTTGGAATGTTACTGCATAGATTAATCAATTCGTTTCTGTGTTTGTTATTGGATTCAAACGTACGCACTGCATCTGGATTATATCTAGAGTAGGCAGTAGAGAAGAATTGGGCAAATAAATTAGCGATTTCTGATTCGTTGTTGGATTTTTGTCCATTATATTCCATGATATTTGGTAATTTATCATTTGATTTGTTCAAGTATTTTACGTGTTTGTAAAAGTTTAAAGGCTCATCAGTTATCATTTGTTCCATTTCGATGGTATAATCGTTATATGACTTTCTGACACTTCGATTATATTCAGTCCGCTTAATTAAAAATTCTTTGTTTGCCTCCGTTGACCATTTTCTCCTGGATCGCAATTTATTCAGCCTATTTTTCAAATTAATAAGTTGTGGAGTGAACCATTTAGGGTGTGTTGAAGATTTGAGCTTCTTAACCTGAACATGTTTCTTGATAACTGCATTAATCTGTTCATAAAACTTGTTTATTTTATCATTAAAGGCTATTTTTGAAATTTGAAGTGTGGCATTCCAATCTATGCATGTAAGCGATTCATTGATATCTGCATAGTTTGCTGATTGAAAATCAAGGAATGTTTTGACATTTTCAACTCTATCATTTTTCTTAATGCATTTTAATATTGTTAGTTCAATGGCTGGGTGGTGGACTTCAATTTTCAATAATTGATCAATACATACATCACATTTTATTAAATTGGTGTCGTTTGTCCAAACCAAATCCAACAGTCGGTTGTTTATGTTGAGATTTTTATTGATTTGATGTAAGCCAAGCTCATGGCACGAGTCAACAATTGTGATTTCTTTCTTGGTGGTAGCATTTAATGGGAAAGCGATTAGTGGATCATCAACATCATTAGTTAGCCACAATAGATCGCTTAGGTTGAAGTCACCAGAATTTATAATTGTATCACTTGCTTTGGCTGTAGATGTGAATGATTTCATTGCATCCATATTTGCTTGGTATACTGCCAATGGTGAGTCTGGTCTGATGTATGATTCTATTAAGAATAAATTAAAATCGCCAAGGCTCACCTGTACACAAATTAATTCTGTACCGAATGCTTCACCATTTCCTATTAGGTGAGAATTTAATGATTCATGAACCGCAATCAAAACACCACCGCCAGTTTTCTTCTTTTTTGATTGATTACTCTCAGTAAGGCTCGATCTATCACATCTGTATACATTAAAATCATTCGGGAATACATTTGATGATGGAATTGTGTCATCAAGGTTAGTTTCACATAACATGTAAACCTTAAAAGGAGAAATTAATATATTAGCAAAAAATTCTGGTAATTTGGTACGAAGCCCATTAACATTGTGGCAGTAAATCTTATTGAAACTGTCTAGGCCACTGCAATATGAACTCTTAGCTGTTAATTTTGTTGTTGGTTTTGCGGTATCTTTCTGGATTTCATTCACTTGCATCTGAAGTGAATTTATTTTATCAATAAATATGTCAATTGTTGAATCATTGATCGGCACCTCATCTAAATTTTTCATTTCTAGTAGCATCATATATTCCAAAACCTCAATTGCATCAGCTTTGTTGTTTATTGAGTAAACTGGTGGTGAAATGGTTGTCTTTGATATGTTGGATGATGATATTGTGGTTGCCACTGGTTTTGGATTTGTGGTTGAAGTGGTGATTGAAAATGTTGTTGAAGTTGTTGCTGGTATTGTGGCTGGAATTGCGGCCGAATGAACTGGTCGGTGTTCATATAATGATAGGGAAAATTTTGATGATCTTGATAATTGTGTCTAAATATCGGCGCATACGGTACATAATGATTTGAACGATTGAAACGGTTTACATTTCGATAATTATTCCGCCTGTGAAAATTATTATTATGGTGAACACGGTTATAGTTTCGGCAGTTATTGAAATTTCGATGGTCAAATCGAGTACCATTATTTTGATTCGACTTTTTATTTGTAAATTGTTTATTTGGATTTTGTGCTCTTTTATTGTTTTGATTTATTTTTTTCTTTTGTGGATTTTGATTTTTAGGTTTATTTCGTTGGGTCACAAATTCTCTAGCTGTAAAATCATTCTCCCATAATTGTTTATCAATGATTTGGTCATATACAGATTTGCTGAATGTTAAAATCTTGAAACTTGTGTATTTTTTTATTTTTTTCTTTCGACTTGAAAGTTTGCTGACATGAAATAAATCAGAATTGAGTTTAGTACCACTTGTTATGCGTTTTATAATGTCTTCAGTTGTTGTTTTTTCATCGAATTTTGAGACATGAATTGAAAGAATGTCATTTTCACTGGATGGTTTATTTAATGCACTCAAATTCATTGAATTATCCATCACCATTCCTTCGTTTAAAGTATCATGTTTAGAGTTGTCATTTTCATTTTCATTTTCACTGATCATTGGTGAAATATCATCCAGTCATCTATTGAAATATATCGTATTTCTTTTACCTCATTACCAAACTCGCAGTAGTAATCTATTAATAGTGCCATTGGAAAAATGTAATTATAGAAAATATCAGCCAATGAATTTTATGTTTGATACATTTAATGAATTTTTGTTCGATTCAATAATCCATCATCTTTGAATACACAAAAAAGTTGGTCAAAATCATCAGCAAATTAAACATCCGAGCCACCAAAATCGTGTTGGCTTCACTGTTGCTTTTATTGAAAGTAAGTCATGAGTTATCGAACATAAACATTGTATTGGTGTTAACATATTTGCTACTTGTATTAAAGGTGAATGAAGCTTTCGAGGATGATATTGAAAACGAATTATTTGACAACAATGCTGATGAAGGGATACACAACTTCTTCAAGGCAGTTTTGATCCAAAACAAGGACTATGATGGCCTCATGTCGCCGAGATTTAGGTGAATGGTTGAAAGATACACCCAATAATTGCGGGGAAATCGTCAATTTGAATTGGCGCCTTGGTTGATGAGTTACGAGACTCGATGGAGTGGCAGATAATAGACCATCAAAGACTTCACCAAGAGACACTGTTTCCGATCGATACAAATGTGGCTAGCCATTCAGCGTGACATAGATGCGTTCAATCAATCATTCGAATATCTGTGGAAGAGATGGGTATTGTACGACAAATATTGTGCCAACGTTCAAAAAGAAAGGTTATGTGAACTGTCAAACGTACTTCATCGAAAATACTGTGCTCTACAAATTCATAATACAAAATAGTTTTTTTATCAAAATATTGCAAAATTGTTTGAAAACAAATGTTTGAATACTCTTCTATTGGAAAATATAGAATTACATCCAAATTTGTTTTTAAAAAAACTAATGAATCCAATATCAAACTATTTGCATTTCACTGTTGTTGTTGCATTACACACAGTCATGGAAACAATTGTGAGTACGGCAATCGAAATTTTTTTCAACGAAATGGTGTTTTTTTATTTTTTTCGCAAGATATTCGGTATTGTCTATTAGAATGCAATGTCCATTAAGATATTGTGAAGCGATTTAAAAATTTATTTGCATTTATTGATATTTTGGATCAAATGAGCCATCATGGCGTTTTTGAGCTGGAAAAAATTGAGAGTACGGTATACATTTTTCTACCAAAAAAGCATTTCTGGCATGATATTTCCCCCGCATTCACAGCAGAGAGTCGTTGATTCATGCTTTCAACTAATTTGTTTGACAAATCTGGCTTCTTTTCATGTCGGCCCGCCAGGAATAACACTGTGCAACAGGCTCTAAATGGCATAAAGATTTCAATGTGGAATCGATAGTGTCAGTAGTAGCAAAACCCCAGTTTCCGTTTGTCTCTGGCAAATGAAATAGCTATTTCATAGTTGTGTCCATTGCTCCTGAACCAATGGATATTCTACTTTGCTCTCTTCAGCAAAGTTGTTTGTTATGCTATAACTTTGATGAAGACATCAATCCAAAAAAATGTCAACTTCGATGTGAATTCACCAATTTTAAAATTGGTAAAATGTTGAAAAATGCGCATTTTTTCGGGCCGTTTTTCGAAGTTTTCAGCACATAACGACCAAACGGTTGGAAAATTGTCATTTAAATCTGAATTAAAATTGTACCTAAGACCATAACACACAACTCTTCTGAACATTGTAATACAATTGATAAGCTACTTTAAGCGGTTTTATAGGCCTGAATATGACAAAAATTCAAAAAATCACCATTTACAACGGTTCATTGGGTTTTCTCTATACACTTTTGGTATAAAATTAATTGAGGCACCAATTGAATTTAATCCATGGTTTATGTCTTTTTGCAACTAAACGCCCTGAACTTGAACAATCGAAGTAACGAGCATAGCCCAAACGAAGTGGGATACCAACCAAATGATGACAATCGAAATAGAAATTATCGCACAGTACCAATTCACAAATCGAATTTTAGGTTCTTGGCTAACAACAACTCGAAAGTTCCTGAAGAAAAAGATTTAACTGCATTTATTAAACGCATTGATATGATGCATATGTCGGAAATGATTTCATACGACGAAATTTTCAGTAAATTTCATTACTTGTTAGGCAAATGTGCACTCGATTGGTATACACAATACGGAAAAAATTGACGTTTTGGAGCGAATTACAGGTAGGGCTCGAAGAACAGTTCACTACGACGTTAACAAATTTCATGGCTAGCGCTAAACTAGCAGCTCGAAGACAAACGAAAGATGAATCGGCCATGCAATTCATCGCATCTGTTCTCCCAGACAAATAGCAAGAGGTCATGTGTGGAATTCAGTACAAGACATAGATACACCTTCGAACAAGCGAAGTAGCTGACCAGCTGCGCCGAGAACATATTCCCATTTATTTTATTTAGGAAAATTTGAACATTTGTTCAAAATGAACAGTTTTTGAACAATGGGGGCCTGACCCTTCATGTAGGGGTTCCAAACTTGTGAACCATATTCAAGTATTGGTAATACATATGTGTAAAAGAGCAATCGAATGGTCCACGGATCCTTGAAATCACGACCAAATCTTTTGATCCAAGCTAGTCTTGATTTTGCTTTTGCTATGATGTATTCTATGTGTGATTTGAAATTGAGTTGACTATCAAGAATATGTTAATGTTAATGGTCTGCACCGTACAGCGTTTCTTCGCCAGAGGTGGTTTATTAATAAATTTAAATAAAAAATGAAAAAAAAAATATATATACATAATGTACAAACTCTTTTATAATCAATGTCTGCTAGCACCGATCAGTAAATCCATTTACCAACCCTAACGGTTACGGAGTAAAATGCTGCGATTAACTGATTGCAAAATTGATTATTATCACATTTCTCTTCTTAAAGTTTTAAAATATTCAATCAAACGCTTTTTTATGGTATCTGTGCTCACGTTGAAATCAACCAGATATTGATCATAATTGAGGATCTTTTTATCAGAAAATTCATTCAATGTATCAAGCATAAAATTCATTGGTTGGTGTTTCTTGTAATTACATTTTTCAAATGGTATTATTAATAGATTACTACTGCGTGTTTGGTAATGTGGTAAACGGAAATTGATATTTTCTAATAAATGACTAGATGATATTTCACCAATGATCAATTTGTGAATAAAAACTACTTGAGCAACTGTTCTCCGCTCTTTCAAGGTGATCAGATGTAGTAACATTAGCCTATTTTCATACTTTGGTAGGTGGAATCTATCCGGCCATTTTAATTTCCGTAGAGCATAAAGTAAGAATTGTTTCTGGATTGATTCTATTCTTTTGGTCTGTCCTTTCATGTATGGGTTCCAAACTTGCGATCCGTATTCAATTATTGGTAATACAAAGGTATAAAAGAGCAATCGGATAGTCCACGGATCCTTGAAATCACGACCAAATCTTTTAATCCAAGCTAGTCTTGATTTGGCTTTTGCTATGATGTATTCAATGTGTGATTTGAAATTGAGTTGATTATCAAGAATGACTCCCAAGTCTTTGATTTCATTGACTCTCTGGATGACTTCATTTCCAATGATATAGTTATGATTAATTGTTGTACCCATTCGGTGAAACCTCATAATTTTGGTCTTTTTAACATTCAATCTAAGATCGTTACTACTGAAAAAGCCAGAAATGTTTTCCAAGTCGTTTTGTAATATCAAGCAATCGTTTTCAGATTCAATATGTTTGGATAGTCTAACATCATCTGCAAATGAAAGTAATGTAGAATTTTCAACATAATATGGTAATTCAATGATGAATAATAAAAACAATGTTGCACCAATTGGGTAGCCTTGACCTGTACCAGAAGTAACGTCAATCGGGATTGATTTCGTATTACCGATTTTGACTATTTGTTTCCTACCATTAAGATATGATTCAATCCATCTTAGAATCTCATGCATCAAACCCATAACGTTGAGTTTGTGGATCAGTAGATCAATATTTACCGAATCAAATGCCTTTGCTAGATCAATGTAGATTGCATCCGTTTGAGTGTTCATCGATAAGTTGTTCAATGTGGATGAAGCAAATTCGACCAGATTCGTGATTGTTGATCTTCCCTTTATGAATCCGTGCTGGCTTTCATTAATGATGTTTTCAATGTAAAAATTCAAATGGCATGTTAATATTGAATCTAGTAACTTTGCTATTACGCATTGGAGAGCCACACCTCTGTAATTACTAATGTCATTTCTTGATCCACTTTTGAATATCGGTCTCACAAACGATGTTTTCCAACATTGAGGTACTTGCGCCGTTTTCATGGATTCACTGAGGATTAGCGTAATTGGTTTCACTAATGTTTCTAGACAATTTTTTATGAATAGGTTTGGAATTCCATCCGAGCCTGAAACCAAGTTATTTGGTAGGTTGTTGATTGATTGCGTCACTGTTTCTTCAGTTATATCCACTTTTGGAATGTTACTGCATAGATTAATCAATTCATTTCTATGTTTGTTGTTGGATTCAAACTTATTAACTGCTTTTGGATTATATCTAGAGTAAGCAGTGGAGAAGAATTGAGCAAATAAATTCGCGGTTTCTGATTCGTTGTTGGATTTCTGGTAATTAAACTCCATGACATTCGGTAATTTGTCGTTGCATTTGTTCAAGTATTTTACATGTTTGTAAAAGTTTAATGGATCATCGGTTATCATTTGTTCCATCTCAATTGTATAATCGTTATAGGCCTTTCTGACACTTCGATTATATTCAGTTCGCTTCATCGAAAATTCCATGTTTGCCTCCGTTGACCATTTTCTCTTAGACCGTAATTTATTCAGTCTATTTTTCAAATTAATAAGTTGTGGGTTAAACCATTTGGGGTGTGATGATGATTTATGCGCTTTGGTCTGACATGTTTCTTGATAACTGAATCAATTTCTTCATAAAACTTATCTACTTTATCATTAAATGGTATCTTTGAAAGTTGAAGTAAAGCATTCCACTCTATGCATGCAAGTGATTCATTGATGTTTGCATAGTTGGCTGATTGAAAATCAAGGAATGTATTGGCATCTTCAATTCTATCATTGGTCTTGATGTATTTTAGAATTGTCAGCTGAGTGGCTGGGTGGTGACACTCAATTTTCAATAATTGATCAATACATACATCACATTTTATCAAGTCGGTGTCGTTTGTCCAAACCAAATCCAATAGTCAGTTGTTTGTATTGTAATATTTATTGATTTGATGTAGTCCAATTTCATGACACGAATCAATAATTGTGGTTTGCTCTTTGCTGGTTGCATTTAGAGGGAAAGCAATTTGCGGATTGTCTACGTCATCAGTCAGCCATGATAAAACTCTCAAGTTAAAGTCACCAGAATGTATAATTGTATCATTTGCTTTAGCTGTAGATGTAAATGATTTCATTGCATTCATATTTGCTTGGTAGACTGCCAATGGTGAGCCTGGTCTGATGTATGATTCTAATAAGAATAAATTAAAATCGCCAAGGTTCACCTGAACGCAAATTAATTCTGTACCAAATGCTTCACCATTTCCTATTAGGTTAGAATTTAATGATTCATGAATTGCAATCAAAACTCCACCGCCACTTTTCTTCTTTTTTGATTGATTACTCTCAGTAAGGGTCGACCTATAACATCTGTATACATTAAAATCATTCGGGAATACATTTGATGATGGAATTGTGTCATCAAGGTTAGTTTCACATAACATGTAAACCTTAAAAGGAGAAATTAATATATTAGCAAAAAATTCTGGTAATTTGGTACGAAGCCCATTAACATTGTGGCAGTAAATCTTATTGAAACTGTCTAGGCTGTTGCCTCTGCAATATGAACTCTTAGCTGTTAATTTTGTTGTTGGTTTTGCGGTATCTTTCTGGATTTTATTCACTTGCATCTGATGTGAATTTATTTTATCTATAAATATGTCAATTGTTGAATCATTGATCGGCACCTTTCTAAATTTTGCATTTCTAGTAGCATCATATATTCTTAAACTTCAATTGCATCCGTTTTGTTGTTTATTGAGTAAACTGGTGGTGAAATGGTTGTCTTTGATATGTTGGATGATATTGTGGTTGCCACTGGTTCTGGATTGGTGGTTGAAGTGGTAATTGAAAATGCTGTTGAAATTGTTGCTGGTATTGTGGCTGGAATTGCGGTCGAATAAACTGGTTGGTGTTCATATAATGATAGGGAAAATTTTGATGGTCTTGATAATTATCAAGATTGTCTAAATATCGGCGTATACGGTACAAAATGATTTGATCAATTGAAACCGTTTACATTTCGATATTTATTCTGCCCGTGAAAATTATTATTATGGTGAACACGGTTATAGTTTCGGTAATTATCAACATTTCGATGGTCAAATGGAGGACCATTATTTTGATTCGGCTTATTTTTATAAAATTTGTCATTTTGTGATGAAAATTTTTGCTGTTGTTGTTGTTGCGGTTGGACTTTTTGCTGCTTTTGTTTTTGTTTTGAATCCATGTTAGTTTTTTTGCTTAATGGTTTTGGTGGTTTTTGAGGTGGAACAAAGGGCACAGCATTGTTAATGTTAATGTTAATGGTCTGCACCATACAGCGTTTCTTCGCCAGAGGTGGTTTATTATAAATTACAAAAATGTGTATAAAATTTGTACAAATTTATTTATAACCAATGTTTGATAGCACCGATCAGTTAACCTATTTGCCAACCCTAACGGTTACGGAGCAAAACGCTGCGATTAACTGATTTCAAAATTGATTATTACATTTATTTTCTTGAAGTTTTAAAATATTCAATTAATCTCTTTTTTATGGTATCTGTGCTCACATTAAAATCAACTAAATATATATCACAATTGGGAATCTTTTTATCAGAAAATTCATTAAATGTATCAAGCATAAAATTCATTGGCTGATATTTTCTATAATTACACTTTTCCAATGGTACTATTAATAGATTATTATTGCGAGTTTGGTAATGAGGTAAACGAAATACGATATATTCCAGTAAATGCCTAGATGATATTTCACCAATGATCAATTTGTGAATAAAAATCACTTGGGCCACCATTCTACGTTCTTCCAAAGTTATCAACTGAAGCAGCATCAGCCTATCTTCATACTTTGGTATGTGAAACCTATATGGCCATTTTAATTTTCGAAGAGCATAAAGTAAAAATTGTTTCTGGATTGATTCGATTCTTCTGGTCTGACCCTTCATGTAGGGGTTCCAAACTTGTGAACCATATTCAAGTATTGGTAATACATATGTGTAAAAGAGTAATCGAATGGTCCACGGATCCTTGAAATCACGACCAAATCTTTTGATCCAAGCTAGTCTTGATTTTGCTTTTGCTATGATGTATTCAATGTGTGATTTGAAATTGAGTTGACTATCAAGAATAACTCCTAAGTCTTTGATTTCGTTGACTCTCTGGATGATTTCGTCTCCAATGATATAGTTATGATCAATCATTGTACCCATTCGGTGGAACCTCATCAATTTGGTCTTCTTAACATTCAATCTAAGATCATTACGACTGAAAAAGATAGAAATGTTTTCTAAGTCATTTTGCAATTTCAAGCAATCGTTCTCAGACTCAATATGTTTGGACAGTCTAGCATCATCTGCAAATGAAAGTAATGTAGAGTCTTCAACATAATATGGTAATTCTATGATAAATAATAAAAATAGTGTGGCTCCAATTGGATAGCCCTGACCTGTACCAGATGTAACGTCAATTGGGATTGACTTCGTATTATCGATTTTTACTATTTGCTTTCTGCCATTTAGATAGGATTTAATCCATCTTAGAATCTCGTGGTTCAGACCCATGATATTGAGTTTGTGGATCAGTAGATCAGTATTTACGGAATCAAAAGCCTTTGCTAGATCAATATAGATTGCATCAGTTTGTGTATTTGTCGACAAGTTGTTCAATGTGGATGATGCAAATTCAACTAGATTCGTAATTGTTGATCTTCCTTTTATGAAACCGTGCTGACTATCATTAATGATGTTCTTAATGTGAAAATTCAAATGACCTGTTAATATTGAATCCAATATTTTTGCTGTTACGCATTGGAGTGCCACTCCTCTGTAATTACTAATATCATTTCTTGATCCACTTTTGAATATAGGCCTTACGAACGATGTTTTCCAACATTGTGGTACTTGCGCCGTTTTCATGGATTCACTGAGAATTAGTGTGATAGGTTTTACTAATGATTCTACACAATTTTTTATGAATAAGTTCGGAATTCCATCCGGGCCTGAAACCAAGTTATTTGGTAGGTTGTTGATTGCTTGCGTCACTGTTTCTTCAGTTATATCAATTTTTGGAATGTTACTGCATAGATTAATCAATTCGTTTCTGTGTTTGTTATTGGATTCAAACGTACGCACTGCATCTGGATTATATCTAGAGTAGGCAGTAGAGAAGAATTGGGCAAATAAATTAGCGATTTCTGATTCGTTGTTGGATTTTTGTCCATTATATTCCATGATATTTGGTAATTTATCATTTGATTTGTTCAAGTATTTTACGTGTTTGTAAAAGTTTAATGGCTCATCAGTTATCATTTGTTCCATTTCGATGGTATAATCGTTATATGACTTTCTGACACTTCGATTATATTCAGTCCGCTTAATTAAAAATTCTTTGTTTGCCTCCGTTGACCATTTTCTCCTGGATCGCAATTTATTCAGCCTATTTTTCAAATTAATAAGTTGTGGAGTGAACCATTTAGGGTGTGTTGAAGATTTGAGCTTCTTAACCTGAACATGTTTCTTGATAACTGCATTAATCTGTTCATAAAACTTGTTTATTTTATCAATAAAGGCTATTTTTGAAATTTGAAGTGTGGCATTCCAATCTATGCATGTAAGCGATTCATTGATATCTGCATAGTTTGCTGATTGAAAATCAAGGAATGTTTTGACATTTTCAACTCTATCATTTTTCTTAATGCATTTTAATATTGTTAGTTCAATGGCTGGGTGGTGGACTTCAATTTTCAATAATTGATCAATACATACATCACATTTTATTAAATTGGTGTCGTTTGTCCAAACCAAATCCAACAGTCGGTTGTTTATGTTGAGATTTTTATTGATTTGATGTAAGCCAAGCTCATGGCACGAGTCAACAATTGTGATTTCTTTCTTGGTGGTAGCATTTAATGGGAAAGCGATTAGTGGATCATCAACATCATTAGTTAGCCACAATAGATCGCTTAGGTTGAAGTCACCAGAATTTATAATTGTATCACTTGCTTTGGCTGTAGATGTGAATGCCTTCATTGCATCCATATTTGCTTGGTATACTGCCAATGGTGAGTCTGGTCTGATGTATGATTCTATTAAGAATAAATTAAAATCGCCAAGGCTCACCTGTACACAAATTAATTCTGTACCGAATGTTTCACCATTTCCTATTAGGTGAGAATTTAATGATTCATGAACCGCAATCAAAACACCACCGCCAGTTTTCTTCTTTTTTGATTGATTACTCTCAGTAAGGCTCGATCTATCACATCTGTATACATTAAAATCATTCGGGAATACATTTGATGATGGAATTGTGTCATCAAGGTTAGTTTCACATAACATGTAAACCTTAAAAGGAGAAATTAATATATTAGCAAAAAATTCTGGTAATTTGGTACGAAGCCCATTAACATTGTGGCAGTAAATCTTATTGAAACTGTCTAGGCCACTGCAATATGAACTCTTAGCTGTTAATTTTGTTGTTGGTTTTGCGGTATCTTTCTGGATTTCATTCACTTGCATCTGAAGTGAATTTATTTTATCAATAAATATGTCAATTGTTGAATCATTGATCGGCACCTCATCTAAATTTTTCATTTCTAGTAGCATCATATATTCCAAAACCTCAATTGCATCAGCTTTGTTGTTTATTGAGTAAACTGGTGGTGAAATGGTTGTCTTTGATATGTTGGATGATGATATTGTGGTTGCCACTGATTTTGGATTTGTGGTTGAAGTGGTGATTGAAAATGTTGTTGAAGTTGTTGCTGGTATTGTGGCTGGAATTGCGGCCGAATGAACTGGTCGGTGTTCATATAATGATAGGGAAAATTTTGATGATCTTGATAATTGTGTCTAAATATCGGCGCATAATTGTGTCTAAATATCGGCGCATACGGTACATAATGATTTGAACGATTGAAACGGTTTACATTTCGATAATTATTCCGCCTGTGAAAATTATTATTATGGTGAACACGGTTATAGTTTCGGCAGTTATTGAAATTTCGATGGTCAAATCGAGTACCATTATTTTGATTCGACTTTTTATTTGTAAATTGTTTATTTGGATTTTGTGCTCTTTTATTGTTTTGATTTATTTTTTTCTTTTGTGGATTTTGATTTTTAGGTTTATTTCGTTGGGTCACAAATTCTCTAGCTGTAAAATCATTCTCCCATAATTGTTTATCAATGATTTGGTCATATACAGATTTGCTGAATGTTAAAATCTTGAAACTTGTGTATTTTTTTATTTTTTTCTTTCGACTTGAAAGTTTGCTGACATGAAATAAATCAGAATTGAGTTTAGTACCACTTGTTATGCGTTTTATAATGTCTTCAGTTGTTGTTTTTTCATCGAATTTTGAGACATGAATTGAAAGAATGTCATTTTCACTTGATGGTTTATTTAATGCACTCAAATTCATTGAATTATCCATCACCATTCCTTCGTTTAAAGTATCATGTTTAGAGTTGTCATTTTCATTTTCATTTTCACTTTGTTTTATTTGTTTGAATTCGAAATCTTGTATTGTTTTGTTGTTTTTTTCTATTTCATCATTTAGTTGTTCGTTTTTTTTATTTAACTCTTGTATTGTTTTCTGTTCGTTATTTAACTGTGCTCGTATGTTTGCTATTTCATCTTTCTTTTTTTTAATTTCCCTCTCCATTTTATTTATTCTTTCTTTCATGTTTCCTTTTTCTTTACACTTTTTGCATGCATATTCAATTGTTGTGTCTTTGCCGATTATTTTTTCAAATGCTTTTTTCGTTTCATTTGTCACATTTGATTTTACATCTTCACTTGTTAACACTATTAATCTTGCAGCCTTCAATATCTCATACATACTTTCATCATTCACTAAGCATTCTAAATAAAAAAAATTATCACATCTGTTGCATTCAATTTTCATTCCACCTAATTTATCTCCTTTGCATGTTTCTCTACAATTGTGTTCACTTTCTATTGCCATTTTTGGTTATGTTTTTTTATGTAGTATGTAATGCAACAACAACAGTGAAATGTAAATAGTTCGATATTGATTTATGAGTTATTTTGAAACAAAATTGGATGAATTTCTATATTTTCCAATAGAAGAGTATTCAAACTTTTGTTTTCAAACAATTTTGTAATTTTATTTTGATAAAAAAAGTATTTTATTTAATAAATTTGAAGAGCACAGTATTTTCGATGTGATACGTTTGACAGTTTGACAGTTTTTCAAACAGTTTGACAGTTTTTCATTAACACCAGATCCCCATAAATCACTATTCATAATAACATCATAATCATCTTTGGTTGATGCATTAATTTTGAACGACACAAAATTGAGTTTATGTTGCTTTTGACTTTTCTTGGTTAAAATGTCAACTGAAAAATTGGTATCGTTAACTAAAGATGTTTTATGTGTGATATATGCAGCTAATTTATCACATGTTGTCGTTGGTTTGCACTTTGAAATATATATGGCAATTTGGTCAGTTTGATTGTTGGTTATGTTACTGGGTAATGCCATTTCTGACAACGATGGCTCTGAACGGGGTGATGACGATGCGTTTTGTTGATGTTGTTGTTGATTATTTGCATTAAAGACTTTTTTGAATTTGTCTGAACACATTTCACAAGTTATGGCAAATGAAGAATCCATTGTGAATGTGTCATTGAATTTTGTTAACATTTCATTGTCATATGTATTTACAATAAATGTTCCATCATGAGCTGATGTCGCCAGACCAAAAATTTTTAATACACTTTTCATAATTTTTTCATTATTTTTCAGTGAATGTATTTTGCTGAGGAATTAGTTGCGCGTCAGCGTTAGCAACTAAGGTTAGCAACTAATATGTAGCGTCAACCGACGCTCGATTATGGTGCGGCAGATATGTAGACGCATACACTCACACATTCACATTCACATCTTCACCCTACAGCGGCTGCTGTGTACCGCTTAGATCTAACTGGTCTGCATATCTGCCGCATCATAATCGAGCGTCGGTTGACGCTACATATTAGTTGCTAACCTTAGTTGCTAACGCTGACGCGCAACTAATTCCTCAGCAAAATACATTCACTGTTATTTTTCCTTTCTCTCATGCATTGGATATAAACTTGATTCCCGCAATACATGCAATTAAGTTTGAGTTCTGCATATCTCTCACCCTTACAATTGTTTTTCACACAACAATGTGGTTCTGGCATTTTGCATCAACAACAACAATAATGTAAACAATGTGAAATGTTAATGGTTTAATATTGATTTATGAGTTTTTTTTTAAACAAAATTGGATGAATTCCTATATTTTCAGATAGAAGAGTATTCAAACTTTTGTTTTCAAACAATTTTGCAATTTTATTTTGATTTGATAATGTATTTTATATTATTAATTTGTAGAGCACAGTATTTTCGATGTAGTACGTTTGGCAGTTCTTATTTCAATCTGATATTCAGGAATATTACTGCACAAGACTCATATATAAAAACAAAACCACACAAAAATTCATTAACAGCAAAACACTATACGAAAAATCACAAATAAATAGGCTAGACCAAGAAATGATAAAAAATAACCTAAAACTAATAGATAAAATAAATACAAACAACAACGAAAACATAAGAAACATAATAAATTTCGACGAAAACTATATGAACACAAATAAATACAAACCCATAAATTACTATAACTACCTGCATAACAAAAACCTACTAATAATAGACAAAAAAAATATTAATATTCAATAGGGGCCAAAGAAACCCAAATAAAACCTTATATGTAACAAATCAAAACACAATAATTTAAAAAAATCCACAAACAAACCATAGTTTTTTAAAAAACAGCACAAATTTTTTACTATGAGAATATATAAATAAAAAAAAAACAATAAAGCTAAAACAACCTAGACACGTAAGAAAAAAAACATAATTCTGAAAAATACAACCGTTTAAAAATGTATACTGAAATGAAAGAAAAGGGAACCATACAAGCAACAAAAATTGTAAAAAAGTATATATATTATATTAATAAAGTGCAATATATTTTTTGTTATTATAAAAAAAAAAAAACAAGCTGATAAAGCCACGTGAATATTGTTGTCCATTAGAAGGCGCCAAACGCACACCGATTCGTATTGAAGGTGTACTGTGGCTGTTGGTTTATATATGAATTTCGTTGGGTAAATCATTATGGCTCGATCAATTTTATCCCGATAAATTGAAATATATTTTGTATGATCGACGTTTAATAAAAAGTGTGTATATGGTAGTTGCAAGATGACCATGAGCGGTATCCACAGGGATTGGGGTTGCCTTGTACAAAAATAAATCTTCGCGTTCTGCGAATGGAATTGAAATTTCGATGAGCAAAATTTGTTGGTGAAGCTTTGAAGTGATTTCCGAGAATCTGAAGATGTGGAGTGGTTCTTCTTTTTCCAAATCGATTTGGAGCTGTTGATTGGTTTTTAAAAGTGTTGCAATCCTTTTTAGATTGAAGATGAGTGATTTTGCATGATTTAAATCGGGGATTTGGTGATTTCGTGCATTGTAGAGTGCTTTGGCAATCGTGCATTGAGAATACCACATGCTATGTTCGGTGAGTGCTTCTGCTGCTCATACAGAGTGTGGGGTCCGATTTTCTGTGTGTCCGCGTTGTAGGTTGATAGAAATGTTCGAAAGATCATTATTTGGTTTATTGCGATGTCGTGTAATATTTTAGTTTCGTTGCTGTTTGCCATTATGTGATCGACCATTTTTTGTTCTGTGTCGATCAGTCCTGAAGCACAGATCAACATCGTCAAACTTGACCGAATTTGTGCATTATGCCCATGGGGGTTTGAATGAACATGCTCAAATTGACGTTCTGTATACTGATTTCAACGAAGCATTTGACAAGGTTGATCATCAAATCATTCAACAGAAGCTGATTGAATTCAACTTGCCTCAAAATTTGCTAAACTAGCTGCAATCATACCTGACACACAGAACTCAATTTGTCAACTATGGGAAAAGTGAATCAACAGATTTCAACGTTACATCGGGAGTACCTCAGAGTAGCCATCTCAGGCCAACATTGTTCCTGTTATTCATAAATGACATAATCAAAGACATGGAGGATGTTGTTATTTTGTTGTATACTGATGATATCAAAATTGCAAAAATCATTAGAAAACCGGAAGACAGCGCCACGCTTCAACTTGCAATTGATAAACTCAGAGAGTGGTGTGACAAGAACTCGCTTCATTTGAACCTTGACAAATGTGTTGTGCTGACAATACACAGGCTAAAAGAGCCGACTATGACCACAACGAATTTTTTATCTTTGACATGGGTTTTGATGAGAATTTTATCTCCGAGTTTCACTTCGATGTCGTTTGTACTTTGATCGTAGATTTTCTTTCGTGTAATTTTAGCCTCGATGAGTCTCTCTCAAGCCAATTTCCATGCATCGATGAATTCTCTCTTGATTAAATTGCTGTAGTTGTCTTAGTTATAAATTGGTTGATTTCTTAGTATTGTGTTCGGTAATGTGGTTTTTCTACCGTAGACAAGTTCGAACGGTGAATAACGTTATTGTTAATGTTAATGGTCTGCACCATATAGCGTTTATTCGCCAGAGGTGGTTTATTATAAATTTATAAAAAAATGTGTATAAAAATGTACAAATTCATTCATTATCAATAATTGCTAACACCGATCAGTTAACCTATTTGCCAACCCAAACGGTTACGGAGCAAAACGCTGCGATTAACCGATTGCAAAATTGACTATTACATTTATTTTCTTGAAGTTTTAAAATATTCATTTAATCTGTTTTTTATGGTATCTGTGCTCACATTGAAATCAACTAAATATATATCACAATTGGGAATCTTTTTATCCGAAAGTTCATTAAATGTATCAAGCATAAAATTCATTGGCTGATATTTTCTATAATTACATTTTTCCAATGGCACTATTAATAGATTGCTACTGCGAGTTTGGTAATGTACTGATCAATTATTGAAAATTTAGGGTCATCACCCAGCCATTGAACTAACAATATTAAAATACATTAGGAATAATGATGGAATTAAAGATGCCAATGCGTTCCTTTCAATCAGCCAACTATACGGATATTAATGAATCACTCACATGCATAGATTAGACATTTTTGATGTTTCGTATTTCGAACGGAATGGGCGTTCATGTCATTTGCTTTGTGTTTATGGTCGAGTTTCGCACTCATACAATTGAAGCATTTGAAATTTGTGTTCGTGTTATTGTTGTGTGTTGTACAGTCTTTCGTTAAGTGCAATGGGACAATATGCCCTATACCATTGTATACATTGAAATTAGTCCAAATTTGTAGATTTGCTCAAACACTACACCATGCGGCGCCACTGAAAGCAACAACAAATTCAAAGCCAAAGTCAATATATTGCATGTATACATGCATTTGACATTAGCTAACGTGTATTGATGGTCGGCTTGTTATGTGTTAGTGACGTTTTCTTTGACCAATACCTTGCATACACCGTATTACTATCTTATTTGAAATGTATTTTCGGATATTAATATTGTTGTTTCTTTGGGAAGTGTGAATATCATCCCTATAATTAAAGAAAGCCATTAAATGCCATAGAATTTTGAGTAGTTTTAAAAACTATTTATCTATTCGGACATGAAAAAAACTCCACAAAAGCACTTACTGTTTTTGCATATCGTGGAGAATAATAATGTTGTTGATTTCTTTTCAGATAACGGTTCCGGTATCAAAATCATTCATTGAATTTTTAAAATTGCATCCAATAACATTCAAAATATTTGGACACTATCAGCGGCATCCTCTCCATAATATTTCAAAACAAGAATTTCAAACCCGACCACCACCACGTCGTATGTTACCACCAAGTATTCCAATCAGCCAGCCAGTTCGTAGCCCGAAGTTCGGCTCACTACCATGTCCCCCAACATTGTCATCTACAGTATTAGCAAAGCACGATATACTAGTATGGTTTGAGATATGCGAATTAGCTCCCAGTGGAGAATATGTGCCATCTGTTGTTGAGCACAGTGATGATCTCCCCTGTCGAGGACTATTCCTGCTCCACCAAGGAATACAACGTCGAATTCGTCTAACTATAGTTCATGAGCCAACCCAAGAGATTAAGTGGAAAGATATTCGAGAGCTCGTCGTAGGTAGGTGCACTTGTTATGTTTATTATAATTTATTTTACTGCCTTTACAGGTTGAATAATATGATAATAGTTATCTCTCCTGCATCTCGACATTTTCAACGTTTTTTGAATTACATTGATTTTTTTCAATTTTAGTATGAGAAACGTCAATTTTACCCCATTTCCCAACATGTCAATTTCATCCCATTTTCCATATTCCTTCCTAATTTTTCACGCGTAAAATAGCTTGTAAATTCCCCTTATTGTAAGTTCCTTAAAGGCCAAATGAAATGATTTCATGTGCGGAAAAGTAATATATTCGATGTGATCACTGGTCGATTATCTATCGAAACACAAACAGAAATTTGCATGAATCTTTCCGTGTGTCGAAACGCTGTGGCCATTTTGAAATCATGGCATACGAGGGGTTATGTTCAATCACATACGAGGGGTTGTTCAATGCAATTCTACGTACATTTCGTATGAGAAATGCAAAATGTGAATGGAGACCCACCTCAAGAGAAATTCCAAAATAACTTATACGCTTTCAATTTGCACGAATTTACTTGGTATTATGACGAACTTCTGCAGATGGCGTGCGAACTGAGAACTCGAAAACAACTTATACGCCGAAACAACTTATATACAATGCGAAAAAACGAATTTTCCCAGATATAACGCATATGCATTTTTCACCTATTATTACCCTATAATCGTGAAAATTATGAAAAAAAAGTTCGGCGGAAATTTTGAGATAGAGAGCGTTATGTGTCGGACCGATAAGCAACTGTTCAGTTTTTGGCAAAAAATTCCAATAATGAAGTATTTTTCAAACTGTTGAGATGCAGTTTAAAAGCTGACCTCAATACCTTTCAAATGATACCCATATCGTTTCTGTATGTGTTGTGGTTAAGGCACAGTGACCGTTGGGAGGGGGGTCAGTTTTTCAAGTTCGAAGACACCCTCCGGGCATAGGGGTTCACAGATCGAACAAGTGTAGAACAAAAAATCCTTAGTTTTACCATCTTACTAACTTCCGTGAGTTTCAATGTATTTTGTATTTCATATAAAAGTATCTTTGTTGGCAATACTGTGCTGCGTTTGAAAACAACATATCGATGTTTGTATTCGTTTGTATACAAAGGAACAGCAAGCAACTGCAAGGAGCTGAGAAGCGAGCTGTGTGTTTTTATAAACACATAAATGTTCACCGCTGAGCTGATGATGCTATAGCATTCTATAGTTTGTTGATACCATCTTACAGCACACACATCTGCTTGTTGTAACATGCAAAGCATTTAGTGGCGAACTGTGTTTATGTGTGTACAAATATGCTCTGTTCGATTAAGAGTGTGTTTTATTCATCTGTATTATTCTTTATGTGTTGCCAACTTGACGCATTGGAATACTTTATTTTGTTTTCTTGCGCGGATACTTTTATATGAAATATGTAATACATACGTACAAACATACGCTCCTTTATTATTTTTTTTCCCTCATTATTTTGAGGGGGTAGGGGGTAAATTTTTGATAATGTTAATGTTCTGCACCATACAGCGCTTTTTCATACTGTATAAAAAATGTACAAATTCATTCATAATCAATAATTGCTAGCACCGATCAGTTAACCTATTTGCCAACCCAAACGGTTACGGAGCAAAACGCTGCGATTAACCGATTGCAAAATTGACTATTACATTTATTTTCTTGGAGTTTGAAAATATTCAATTAATCTCTTTTTTATAGTATCTGTGCCCACATTGAAATCAACTAGATATATATCACAATTGGGAATCTTTTTACCAGAAAATTCATTGAATGTATCAATTTTCGAAGAGCATAAAGTAAAAATTGTTTCTGGATTGATTCTATTCTTCTGGTCTGACCCTTCATGTAGGGGTTCCAAACTTGTGAACCATATTCAAGTATTGGTAATAAATATGTGTAAAAGAGCAATCGAATGGTTCACGGATCCTTAAAATCACGACCAAATCTTTTGATCCAAGCTAGTCTTGATTTGGCTTTTGCTATGATTTATTCAATGTGTGATTTGAAATTGAGTTGACTATCAAGAATAACTCCCAAGTCCTTGATTTCATTGACTCTCTGGATGGATTCATTTGCGATGCTGTAGTTTTGATCAATCATTGTACCCATTCGGTGAAACCTCATCAATTTGGTCTTCTCAACATTCAATCTAAGATCATTACGACTGAAAAAGATAGAAATGTTGTCTAAGTCGTTTTGCAATTTCAAGCAATCTTTCTCAGACTCAATATGTTTGGACAGTCTAGCATCATCTGCAAATGAAAGTAATGTAGAATCTCCAACATAATATGGTAATTCTATGATAAATAATAAAAAGAATGTCGCGCCAATAGGGTAGCCTTGACCTGTACCAAACCCTGTTATCATTTGTTCCATCTGAATTGTATAATCGTTATAGGCATTTCTGGCACTTCGATTATATTCAGTCCGCTTCATTAAAAATTCTTTGTTTGCTTCTGTTGACCATTTTCTCCTGTATCGCAATTTATTCAGCCTATTTTTCAAATTAATAAGTTGTGGAGTGAACCGTTTAGGGTGTGTTGATGATTTGAGCGCCTTAATCTGTTGTATTAAAATATTTATTGATTTGATGTAGTCCAAGTTCATGACACGCATTTAGTGGGAATGCGTTGTGAAGCATCTAAATCATCTGTAAGCCAAAATAAATCTCTTAAGTTGAAGTCACCAGACATTATGATTGTATCCTTTGCTTTGGCTGTAGATGAAAATGATTTCTTTGCATTAATATTTGCTTGGTAGACTGCCAATGGTGTGTCTGGTCTAATGTATGATTCTATTAAGAATAATTTCAAATCGCCAAAGTTCATCTGTACACAGATTAGTGCTGCACCAAATGTTTCACCATTTCCTATTACGTGAAAGTTCAATGATTCATGAACCGCAATCAGAAATCCGCCACCAGTTTTTTTCTTTTTTGATTGTTTACTCTCAGTAAGGCTCGACCTATCACATCTGTATACTTGAAAAAAAAATTAAAATTGGACATTTCGAGAGGTTCCAATGATTAAAAACGAAAAGTATAAGAAAATTTTAAAAACAAAACCTCAGATTGATTAAAAATGCTCTAGTTCAAAGAAAAAAAAAAAATTGGAGCGGAAATTTGAAATCGGACAATTTGATATGTTTAATTGATTGGAAACAAGTTATGTGAGGTTATTATTTTTATTTTATAGTTCACTCTTCGAATTCATTAAAACTATTGGGTGTATGCATATGACTCCATCGTTTTTTTTGAAAATTTGAATCTTTATTTAAAGAAATTGGTACATATCATTTAATCAAAGTATTGTCCATCTGAAAGTATACATTTTTCCCATCTTTCTGACAATTTATGGATTCCACTCAGTAAAAGGACCTCCTTTTTTTAAGGATATCCTTGAATCGTCCCATTTTTTGACTTTTCAAAGTTATAGATGTGCAGCTCAGGAACGGTGTACTATATCGATTGAAATAATCTCTGTTCGGAAGCAGCAATGCTTAATGAACATAGCGGGGGAAGTGAAACGTTCCAGTCGATCGTTGGAAAAAAAAATTCTTTATCGAGTATTCAAAAAGGACGACAATTTTTTTTCGAAAAATCCCAAATTTTCGTTTGTAGCAGTATTTTGGCCGTTTTACCTCAAAAGATCCGTCCTATTTCACTTATTGGTGTTTGTACAGATCTCCTTTAAGATTTTGACAAAAAAATCATTTGAAAAAATTTGGATTTTCCCGATTTTTTCGATTTTTTTTTTCAATTTTTCAGTAAATTATAGGACCTTTGATGTGAAGTAAAAAAATTTACTTTAAAATGGTTTAAGCTAGTATTTGAATACCCTATCCGCAAGAGGATACCTGCCGATAGTACCCACAAAAATATAATGAAATTCGGCTTAGGCATTCTCAAGATCGAAGCGAACAACGAAACCTCCCCGCAAATGCTGTTTTTTCGGCACGAATTCGGACATTTTTGAGCACAGTAAAATATATGATGCGTATAAAAATGAAAAAATTTAATGATGCACATTTGTTGACAAATGCCAAAGCTTCAAATTGACATTTCAAATTTGACATTTGACACAAACATCTGTTGGTGGGCGACATCTTTTGAAAAACGATGGAGTCATATGCATACACCCAATATTAAATATTAGAAAAACTTAATTATTCTGGAACAAAAATATTTCAATTGAGGAATGAATGTTTTTATTTTTTCTGTTTTCATGTAATGAATGGATTGAATGTGTTCCGATGGGCCTTAAGAATTCGTAAAAAAAATAAGGAATAGGATGCTTTTTATTTAAAAAATATCTATTTCAAACTCGAACGAACGTAACCGATTTATTTTTGTGAACTTCGAAATCGAACTCGAACGAACACGAACAGAAATCTTTATGTTTCGAACAAGTCGAACCGAACAAAAATGAATTCGAACGAACACGAACGAGAAAATTGAAAAATAATCGAACACGAACAGTTCGAGTTCGGTTCGTGATTAGCTGTAGTGAGCACAGATACCATAAAAAAGCGAATCATTGAATAATTGAAAACTTCAAGAAGATGAATATAATAATCAATTTGGGAATCAGTTAGGGTTGGCAAATAAGTTAACTGATCGGTGCTAGCAAATATTGATTATAAATGAATTTGTACACTTCGTATATATGATTTTTTATATAAATTTATTATTAACCACCTTTGCGAAGAAATGCTGCAAAAAACTTTAATTAGTGAATGAAAAACACATATTGTAATCAAGATTTTGTGACATAGATGTGTGATAAAAATTTGTGATTCAATTCCATCGTTGATATGCTTAAGTGTGCAAAAAAAATAGACAATACCAAAAGGTTATTGGTTCTTTTCAAAAACCCCGCTAAATTTAGATTGAAAATTTCGTGTCATACTTGTACACATGAGTCAATCATGTCATAATTGTAATGACTTGTTAATTATAAATTTGAACAATTTTTCCCTCAGGTCGTATCCGAAACACACCTGAACCGGCAGATGACCTGGATGACGATTCATGCGTATTATCTCTGGGGCTTTTTCCTGGTGAGGTCCTTGATATTCCAGGCGATGATCGGTAATCATTAATTAATCAATTGTGAAATAATCAAATGATCAAAGTATTTAAACTTACGAAATTCACTATTCTTCCACTTATGCAGATCATTCTTTCGATTTGAGGCAGCGTGGGATTCAAGTCTTCATAACTCAAATTTGCTGAATCGTATATCTCAAACCGGAGAAACAATATATATCACACTTAGTGCTTATCTAGAGGTTTGTCATTTATTAAAAATAAATTTGCCGTCCAAGGGTGAAAATGATTGATTTGTATGTTCGTATCCGTTGTCACCTTTAATTACAAACGGGATTTTACTCCTAAAATACTTTTTGCAATTGCTTCTGGATTTCCCTATAGAACAATTTGCAGTTTTACACATTTTGTCAAAAACAAATTGTATTCAAGTTTATATGCAGTTGACAAATAATGTAGATTTGACTGTAAAATTAGAGCTGTTCATGCACAACGTGTGTTCGTGTTCGTGTAGTGGTTTAATGTATACCTCTCTCCCAACCAATGTTGATATTTATTATATGGAATCGCAGTAAATTTTCCTTGGCTACATTTTTTCTTTGAGTCACACCTCCAGGAAAAAAGTTTTTTTTTAAATTTTGTAGACATTTTGGTTTTATGCACACTGCTGAATTTTTGACAGTTGACGTACTGATTCCATACAAAATATGGGAACGATTGATTTCAGTACAATATCTATACTCAAATCGGCCAATTTGCATGCAAATACACACAAACGCATAGCAACGATTGTGAATACACGCATACGCACAGAGCTCAGCGGCTGCTATGCGTTTGTGTGTATTCGCACACAAATGGGCCCATTTGAGTATAGATATTGTACTGGAATCAACCGTTCCCGTATTTTGTATGGAATCAGTACGTCAACTGTCAAAAATTCAGCTGAGTGTGGCAATACCAAGCAATTTTCAATCATTTTTCCATTATACATTGACATTTCGCTTATTCTACACATTAAACCGCGTCGATTAAGACCATTCAGAGATGACTGAACGCACGCTCAGTTGCATATTCTACGTTGGAAATAGAGTAGTGACTCGAGTGCGCTCAACCACACTCTGTTTGGGAGTAGGTGCGCGCACCAACTCTTATATATAATTTTTTGATTTTGAATATTTCCGTGAAATGATTGAAAAATGATGTTTACGTTTTATGTTACGATAAATATAAAATCGTATACTCAGGTCCGTATACTCAGTGCGCTTCAGTCATCTCTGAGACCATTTCCACGAAATTTGATAAACTTTCAGGGAGTCATCTGTTGCAGAATCTGTGAAAAATCTGTTTTTTTCTCATGGATTTCCTACCAAAAGTCGATTTAGAGGTGATTTACACCATTGATCTTACTATATATATATATTTTTACAAGATAAATTGAATGGATTTACTTTATTATTGGACTAATCGGACATATTTGTAGGCAAAATTTGCTAAACAAGTCACTTTTTCGGCCATTTTCACGGCCTTCTATAATAAAACTTTTAAAATCAACCAGAAAAAGGTCTTCATTTATGTTAATATCATTTATTGTGATCCAAAAATTGAATATAAAGTGAATGTAAATCTCAATATTCATATTTTGAATGACTTTTCTTGCACGATTTTTAGAAAAACCCATGAATCTTTGGAATTAGCTGGCAGTCCAGGGTTATCTTTGCGGGACGACTTCTTGAACAAAAAATGTTCTTCTCGGAATGCTCTATCAAAGCCGCACTACCCTTTGATATTTATTTTTCAAAATCGACCCACCCTACTTCATGCACAACGTGTGTTCGTGTTTGCCACGAACATGAACGATCATGAACACGAAATTCAAATTCCTGACGAACACGAACGAACATGAACACGAAATTTAAATTTCCTGACGAACACGAACGTTCGCGAACTGTGTATGAACAGCTCTTTCCCTACGAATGAACGAACGAACAAACAAATATGATAACTTTCTACTAACGAACGAACAGTAAACAGCTATGGTTATCTGAGTATTTCAAGATAGGTTGAAAACAAATCTAAGGGATTTATACAACCTCAAAGGGTATACTGAAACATTTTGTCCATAAAATGACTGATGGCCCTAGTTATATATGTATATATGAATGCGTGAGCATGGAATTTCTATGTTTTCCATGGAATTTCGCACATTTTCGACCAAAGTTATTCTCGTTAGACATTGTGAACAATGGTTTCATTCAACTGTTATACGTTTTGCTTGATGTTTAAATCATGCTCTAAAATCGTTTTTTGTATGTATGCAAATTTGTATGTTTGTATGTTTGTATGTTTGTATGTTTGTATGTTTGTATGTTTGTATGTTTGTATGTTTGTATGTTTGTATGTTTGTATGTTTGTATGTTTGTATGTTTGTATGTTTGTATGTTTGTATGTTTGTATGTTTGTATGTTTTTATGTTTGTATGTTTGTATGTTTGTATGTTTGTATGTTTGTATGTTTGTATGTTTGTATGTTTGTATGTTTGTATGTTTGTATGTTTGTATGTTTGTATGTTTGTATGTTTGTATGTTTGTATGTTTGTATGTTTGTATGTTTGTATGTTTGTATGTTTGTATGTTTGTATGTTTGTATGTTTGTATGTTTGTATGTTTGTATGTTTGTATGTTTGTATGTTTGTATGTTTGTATGTTTGTATGTTTGTATGTTTGTATGTTTGTATGTTTGTATGTTTGTATGTTTGTATGTTTGTATGTTTGTATGTTTGTATGTTTGTATGTTTGTATGTTTTTTTTTTTTGGTTAGGAGGGGGAAATCTTGCATAGACACTGAGTTCGTCGTAGCTACGCGACAGTGTGCCGGATTCTTACCGACTAAAACCCGCCTCCCGGTCTCCCGCTGATCCTCCCCGGGACCACCGTTAGGTATTACTTCGGGGGGGCCTGCTGCGCTCACGCGCCCGTCGTTTCTGTTTCTTGTTCTTCTGCTGCTTGATCTTCGTTCCATTTTGTCCTTAGTCTGGACATAATTTTGGAAACTGCGTTTCCCACTGCGTTCCATATGTTCTCGTCTGCGCACATTCTCTGTACCACGTTCTCCGCTATTGTGTTTTGCCCCGCCAGGGTCAGTATTTCCGCTCGTTCCGATTCAAATCGGGGGCAGGAAAAGACTACGTGGTCGACCGTTTCTTCGGTTTGCTCACAGTGAGGGCAGAAGGGTGATCTTGCATGCCCAAATCTGTGGAGGTACTTTCTGAAACACCCGTGGCCTGAGAGGAACTGCGTCAGATCGAAATTTATTTCGCCGTGTTTTCTGTTTGTCCAGGCTGCTATGTTTGGGATCAGTTGGTGGGTCCATCTGCCCTTCTCCGACGCGTCCCACTCCGTCTGCCATCTTCGCATCGACTCCTCTTTTGCTTGCTTCCGTGCTTGTCTGGCACTCAACGCGTCTGTCTTTCTCAGGTTGTAGCACTGGTTGTCCTCGCCTATCGTTATGATGATAGGAGTCATGCCCGCTAGTACACAGACCGCATCATAAGATATGGTCCTGTACGCGCTCGTTACTCTCATCACTGATAATCTGTGTACTCTGTTCAGCAGTACCTGATTTCTCTTTGTCTCTACCGCGTTTGACCATGCAGGGCCGCCGTATCTCAACTGAGATGTGGTGACGCTTGCTAGGAGACGCCTTCTGCTGCTTCTTGGGCCGTACGTGTTCGGCATTATTCTCGCTATTGCTGTGTGGGCCTTGGCTGCCCTTTCACAGATGTACTCAACGTGTTCATTAAAATTCAGACGGTCGTCCAACATTACTCCGAGGTACTTCAGATGTCTTTCTGAAGTTATTTCATGTTCTCCGACTGTGATTTTTGCTGACACCGGTTTCTTGCAATTACTTACTAGCATTACTTCGGTTTTGTGGTGAGCTAGCTGTAGTTTGACAGTGCTCATCCATTTTCCCACTTCTTCTATCGCCTCTGAGGCAAGGGTCTCTACCTCCTCAGGAGATTTTCCCATTACTATGATGACTATGTCATCTGCGAATCCAACAATTTCTACCCCTCTAGGTAGATTCAATTTCAGTACTCCATTGTACATTATGTTCCACAGTGTCGGTCCCAGGATGGAACCCTGTGGTACGCCTGCAGTGATTTTGTACTCCTTTCGGCCTTCATCGGTGTCATACAGAAGAAGCCGGTGTTCGAAATAGCTCCCCAGTATTTTGTTCAGAGAGCAGGGCACTCCGATACTCTGCAGTGCTCCGGCTATGGCTTCCCAACTTGCGCTGTTGAAGGCATTTTTGACGTCTAGTGTGGTTATTCCCCAGAAGCGGAAACCTTGTCTCTTCTTTGTTCGTGCTTTGTCTGCACTCTCTACAACTTTCATGATGGCTTCTACAGTTGATTTGCCTTTTCGGAAACCGAACTGCATGTCAGACAGTCCGTTGTTGCCTTCCGCGTATTCCCTCAACCTGTTCAGGATTATTGTTTCTAGCAGCTTTCCCAGGTAGTCCAGTAGGCATATAGGCCTATAGGACGATGGATCTTCCGGTGGCTTTCCTGGTTTCGGTAGGAGAACCAGTTTCTGCCTTTTCCATGTGTTTGGGAAGTGGCTCTCATCGAGGCACTTCTGCATTGTCGCCCTAACCATTTCTGGATACGCTTGTATCGCCGTTTTCAGAGCTATATTTGGGATCCCATCAGGGCCCGGCGCTTTGTTTGTTTTCATCTTTT
Source organism: Aphidoletes aphidimyza (assembly GCA_030463065.1). Lineage (NCBI taxonomy): Eukaryota > Metazoa > Arthropoda > Insecta > Diptera > Cecidomyiidae > Aphidoletes > Aphidoletes aphidimyza. The sequence goes on along the minus strand of CM059997.1, from coordinate 19,431,423 downwards.
TGGCTGCTGCTAGAAGCTCTTCCGTGGACACTGGATGTTTGATGGCATCCTCTTGGTCGCGTTGTTGTTGCGGCCCCCCCCCCCCCCCCCCCCCCCAAAAAAAAAAAAAAACCCCCCCCAAAAAAACACCCGCCCCACCCCCCCCCCCCCCCCCCCACCCCCGCCCCACCCCCCCCCCCCCCAAAAAAAAAAAAAAAAAAAAATTTTAAAAAAAAAAAAAAAAAAATAAAATTTAAGGGGGGTTTTAAAAATAAAAAAAAAAATTTATAAAAAAAAAAAAAATTGGAGGGAGGGGATTTTTAAAAGGTAGTGTAGGGTGGGAGAAGATATGGGAGTTAATGTTGGAAAGTTAATGAGGATGGAATGAGTATAGAAAATGGGTAGAGATGAAGGATGAAGAAGTGATGGTGAGATGAGAAGGTTTTAATGGTTTGATGGGTTAAGATTTGATAGTAAGAAAGAGTTTAAGGTAGTTAGTAATTGGATAGTGAATATAAATTTGTTTAATTGTAAAATAGGTTTGAAATATGTAATAATGTGGAGGGAAGAGATGGGATTAGATGTGTGAAGAAATCGTCATGTCACATGCCCTCATCAGGGCTTTCGTCAGCTGATCTGGTGTCAAGTCTCTACGACCACCGTCTTCGCGGAGAGCTTCTACGAAGAGTTCCTTTTCGAACATCTTGGTTTTCCAATTCCGGTCGTTCGATTTTTTCTCCAGTCTCGTCTTTTTTGATGTCCTGTTGATGGTGAACTCTATCGCCATATGGTCACTATGGGTATAGCTTTCACATACCCTCCAGTCCAGGTTCTGCATCAGGTTCGGACTACAGAATGTCACGTCTATTATCGATTCGCGGCCGTTTCTATGGAACGTGCTCGTTGTGCCCACGTTGGCAAGACTTACGTCAAGCTTTGCAAGGGCTTCAAGCAGGCTGAAGCCTCTCGGATTTGTGGTTTTGCTACCCCATTCTCTCGCCCATGCATTAAAATCTCCGCCGACGACGACCGTGGTTTCGCGATCAGTTTTTCTGTAAGCCCGTCGAGCATTCTATTGAACTGTTCAATGGGCCAACTCGGAGGCGCGTAGCAGCTGCAAATGACGGTGCCGTTTATTACTGCTATCACGAAGCCCTCTTCGTCACATGAAATAATTTCCTGGATGGGAAATTTTCCCATCACGGTTATTGCTGCCTTTCCGGATTTGTCTGCTATCCATTTACCGTTCCCCTCGGGTACTTGGTAGGGTTCAGCGATAATCGCTACGTCATAGCTGGATTCTATCGAGGATTGATAGAGAAGCTGTTGTGCTGTGTCACAGTGATTGAGGTTTATTTGTGTAATCCTCATGTTCATTTCTTTGTTGCTGCCTCCTTATAAGCTGGGCAGTTTCGTCCCCCTGTCACGTGTTTGTTATTTTCTCCTGTGCACAACAGGCACTTGGCTTCGTTTTTGCAGGTCTTGGCAAAGTGATCCTCCTGGCCGCACTTTATTTATTTATTTGTCACCGCCAAGTTCTGGCTGAATAATTAGTACAGTTACAGGAAAACAAGTTAGCGAAGCCTCCTTGAAAAAACCTGATTTTTTCGAAACAATAAATTTAGTCCTGATACATCAAAACGTATAATACAATATTTGAGCCATTTACTGTCAAAAAGAACAGAAATATAAGAAAACTAAGGCACATATGCATAATCTAAAAGAATTATATAGTCAAAAGGACGCTACGTTAAAGATATATCACAGCTTAAGTAAAATAGTCGAAAAAATATCACAATACGTGACTTGGTCATTTTGAGTAGTTCGAAATTAGTCATCCCATGATTAATGTTTCGTGTGTGAGGACAATTTGTGTCGTGGAAAACCTCACTAAAACCACATCATTAGAGTTTGACTGATGAAGGGGTGTGCCATACTTCGTAGGGGCTAAATTTTCCCGAGTCCCGCGTAAACACCGGCAAGTCCATGCTTCTACGGAGTCCCGGGTTACTATCGACAAACAACAAATCTTGAGCTTTTTAAATTATCATGAATAAAATGCGACAACCTGGAATTGTACTTTCGTTTTTCGATGTCATCAGGCAAGGCATTGATAAAAAGAAAGTACAAGAAAAATTCCCGAGCAGTCCAGATCAGATCGGTCACGATGTACAGTTCACTCTGGCATTCAGGCAAAAAATTACAAGTGCACCGGGGTGAGGGTGCACCTGCACACACCATTTTTTGTCAGAATACGGGCTACTGTTCGCCGTCCAAGTCAAACGACGTAAGAGGATGACCAAGAGTGAGCGTTCTAAGCATGGATCTTAGACAGGCACTGGTATCCCGTCAGCATCGTCTGATTAGCCATCTTATTTTGGTCTGTACCGCTTCCAGTTGTGTTTACCACTCATTCGCATGTGAGGAAAGTGTTTAAGATTAGTGAAGAGCCTGCCATCTCCCCCGCGAGAACAAATACTGTGCAAAATTGAGTTACCTGGGGGGTGCTCATGTAGAGCATATTTTGGGAAGTTGCGATAAAAGGTCCGCCAAAGATCCTATACGAGTGCCGGAGTCTCGAATACTTCGTTCGGTATTTTACGCACAGATGTGATGAAGTTTGAGCGACCGCTGGTATTTTTGAAATTCTCCGACACTGAGTTCGCATATTTGCACATTTGGGCAAGTGGTGCTGCAGGGGTTACTCTCATCTTTTTGTCAGTAATTCGTATGTACTCTGTCCGACGAAGATTACGTTCATTGGGGTTAACCTCGATGTCTGCTCGAACCGATGGGCAGTTCCAATGACCGTTCAGAATGTCGTACAGAGTCGTAATTGCCACGTTTACTCTTCTGCGCTGAAGTGGATGCATCTGCAGTTTCTCCAATCGCTCCACATATGATGAGATGTGGAAGCCATTAGCTGGAGATGGATACTCTTTCAGAGCGAACATAGTGAACTGCTTCAGCACTCTCTCTATTTTATTAATGTGTACTTCAGCATGCGGCATCCATACAATACTGCAATATTCGAGGAGAGACTGGACCAGCGCATAATAAAGCGCTTTCAAGGTTTGTGTATCAGGGATGTCATAACAAAACCTTTTAACAAACCCCAGAGCCGCAGTCGCTTTTGCAGTGATGACTTCAATGTGTTGATTGAAAGTGAGTTTGCTATCAATGAGCACACCCAAATCTCTGTGTTCATCGACTCGTTTGAAAGTGTAGTTGCCATATGTGTAAGTGGTCATAGTGGGCTCTTTTAGCCTGTGTATTGTCAGCACAACACATTTGTCAAGGTTCAAATGAAGCGAGTTCTTGTCACACCACTCCCTGAGTTTATCAATTGCAAGTTGAAGCGTGGCGCTTAATTTTTATATCATCAGCATACAATAGAACAACAACATCCTCCATGTCTTTGATTATGTCATTTATGAATAACAGGAACAACGTTGGCCCAAGATGGCTACCCTGAGGTACTCCCGATGTCACGTTGAAATCTGTTGATTCACTTTTCCCATAGTTGACAAATTGAGTTGTGTGTGTCAGGTATGATTGCAGCCAGTTTAGCAAATTTTGAGGCAAGTTGAATTTAATCAGCTTCTGTTGAAGGATTTGATGATCAACCTTGTCAAATGCTTTGCTGAAATCAGTATACAGAACGTCAATTTGAGCATGTTCATTCAAACCCCCATGGGCATAATGCACAAATTCGGTCAAGTTTGACGATGTTGATCTGTGCTTCAGGAACCCATGTTGGTTTGGTGATAATTTGTCGCAAATCAGTGCTAGTAATTTGACGTTTACAAGGTGTTCGAAAAATTTTGCAATAGTTTGCAGTTTGGCGATACATCTGTAATTTTCGATATTCGATCTAGAACCCTTCTTAAAAATCGGTGTGACACTGGACCGCTTCCATTGATCCGGTAAAATGCCAAGAGCTAGAGATTCATTGTAAATTTCAGTTAGCGGTGTTGCCAATGATGCCGCACATCCTTTCAGTAATAGTGGGTGAATCCCATCTGGACCCACACCTTTTTTAGTATTGATGTTGGCTAGCTCCTCACGAACAAATTGAGCTTCAAGTTGGAAGCAACTTGAGTTTGATTGCGTTGGTGATTGTTGAGTTGACGGATTTGGAGTTTTAGTTAGAACTGGATCATAGTTGCTGCAGAAGAATTCAGCAAACATATTCGATTGTGACTTCTCATCTGAAGTTTTGACATTTTTGAAATGAAGTGTTTTCGGCTTATGGTCGGTGGTTTTTTTAGACTGCACAAATGTCCAAAATGATGCTGGACGATGCCTAAGCGAGGACTTCAGTCTATCAACATAGCCGTCGTATAGCTCAGTACTGAGCTTATTAAACTGTTCATAAGCAGCTTCGAAGTTTTGTTTGTTGCCCGTCCTCCTGTATCTCTTCCATTCCTTAGCTTTTTTGTTTTTCAACGCTTGTAGGTGCTTGTTTAACCATGGGCATTTTTGTTTATCCCTTACCAGTTGTGATGGGATATAGCGCTGAATTGCTTCGTCAAGAGTATTGTGCAAAATTTTCACTTTTTCAACAAGTGATTTGTTTGAAAAAAGCGCTTCAAAATTAATAGCACCTAAATGGCGGTTCATTTCATAATAGTTGCCCTTTTTAAAAATGAACTGGCGCTTCGGTTCAGTGTTGGCGCTGCGATGTGCTGCATGCCATTCAAATGACACCAGGATCGGTGGATGGTAAGAGTCCACCTTATCCACATCAACCATAGGCTTCGCTCGATCAATTGAGCAGTTGATGTAGTCATTTGTGAAGAATAGATCGAGTAATTTACCCCTTGAATTTCGGATGGAATTCACTTGATGAAGTCCAGCACCCATTAGTTCCGTGATGAAGTTCTCAGGAATTGCTGAACCAAAATTTGATGGGACTAGCACATTAGCGTAGTCATCATCGATTGCCCAGTCAATCATTGGAAGGTTGAAGTCACCAACAACCATGATGATGTCCTCTGGTTTCGTTGAAATTGAATTGATTGCGGACGCGTGCTTCCCATAATCATCAGGTGATGAGTTTGGTGGAATGTATGCACTGTAAATAAATAATGTCTGGGATTTAGTGCGAGCTTTTATACATACTTTCTGCAGCACTTTGATCTATCTTCTCCCTGGCAGTTTTTCGCCAGGTGCCCGAAGCCCATGCACTTGTAGCATCTCTGCACTTCAACTTGCTCAATGACTTTGATCACGTTCATTGTCCAGCCAACCTTGATCTTGCCCCTCTCCGACAGCTTTTGTGCATCCCCCGCCTGGAGTCTGAGCTGCGCTGTCTGTGTTCCCCCGAAAGATTTTCGTAGGTAAATGCTGGTCGCCTTGATTTCTTCGTCCAGCGTGAACTGTTTATTCAGTTCCACGCTTAGCTCCTCCGCTGTTGTGATTTCGTCCAGATCTCTGACCTGGACTGTGACCACGTGTGACAGCGCTCTCACTTTTGTTCCCTCACCCAGGGCCTTCTCCAGCATTTCTTTGAAGGCTGCACTTTTGACCTTTGGGTCTTTCTGCAGCTCGATCAGCATGTCGCCTTTCTGCGTGCGTCGGATTTTGGTCGCTTTATCGCCAAGGTCTTTGAGGCTTCCGTCCTGCCTCAATTTCCTTATAATGTCGGCGTGCGATCCCTCTTCTCCCACTTCTACTATGAGGGCCTCCGCTTTCACCCTCTTTATCTCCTTCGGTTTTTGTTTCTCCGTAGGTTTGCCTTGGCCCCTGGTGTTTTTGGGGACCTCTGCCTTTTTGGCATTGCTACGGCCTACGACCTTGCTCCACTCCATGGACCTGGCGTCTCCGATCCTCGTCATTTTACGTGGCCTGGTGCTTTCTCCCGACGGGCTTTTTGGGGTCTCCGATTTGGATCTATTCCTCTTCGGTGTGGCGAATGGCCGCAATGATGAGGAGGTTACTTTCCTCTTTTCTTCTTCGAGTGCCTTTTCGGCCTCTTCCGCCCGTTTTTGCCAATGCTGTTGTTCTTTCAACACGGCAGCCATTTGCTTCCTCAACTCCGTTGTCCTCCTAGCTATCTCTCTAAGGAGGTTCGTCTTTGTCTTTACAAAGTCGTCCAGAGCTTTGGCCATCTCCTCGGCCTTCCCAGCTTCTGTCAGACAGGCTTTTGTGCTGCTTTTTCCTCCTATGGGCTGCTCTTCTGCTGCTGTCGGCCTTATTATCAGCTGTGGCGACCTCATTAGAGCTCCTTTCTTTGCGAAGATGTTAGCGACATCTTTTTCTCCGGTGGGTGTTGTTGTTATTGGCATCGTTGTGGTTTGGGTCCCTCCTCCAGGCCGCTATCTCCCCCTAAACTCGTAGTTGCCTTTTAGATCCCATGGTTATCTATCCAAGCAGGTAGGCCATGCGAGGGTTGGCACCATCCCTTATGGAGTATGGTGCTCAGAGCCGGATCAGCATTAGTCGGGAATGTTACATCCGAGCCTACGACACCAGGTGAGCTGTCTGGTGTTAGGGTTTGAACGTACCCGAAGACCTGCCAGGGTTTTATCGGGACGGGGACAGCGCAAGCATTAGCCCGTTCGCCATTTGGAGCGGTTTTCACCCGCTTTACTCAGGGAACAGAATGCTGCGACCGCCAGCCCTTTGCCATCAAATCCGTCGCGTGTATGGTACTCGTAATCCGTGTATTCCGTCCTTTGTGTTTTGGTCCGCCCCGAGTATTTTATTTCCCCGGTACCCTTTCTGTGAGCGAGCTTTCCCGCGGATGGGGGAGGCGCCCGGTCGGAGAACAAATTCTCAAAACAAACTCCCCCGGGTGTATTCATATGTATATATGAATGCGTGAGCATGGAATTTCTATGTTTTCCATGGAATTTCGCACATTTTCGACCAAAGTTATTCTCGTTAGACATTGTGAACAATGGTTTCATTCAACTGTTATACGTTTTGCTTGATGTTTAAATCATGCTCTAAAATCGTTTTTTGTATGTATGCAAATTTGTATGTTTGTATGTTTGTATGTTTGTATGTTTGTATGTTTGTATGTTTGTATGTTTGTATGTTTGTATGTTTGTATGTTTGTATGTTTGTATGTTTGTATGTTTGTATGTTTGTATGTTTGTATGTTTGTATGTTTGTATGTTTGTATGTTTGTATGTTTGTATGTTTGTATGTTTGTATGTTTGTATGTTTGTATGTTTGTATGTTTGTATGTTTGTATGTTTGTATGTTTGTATGTTTGTATGTTTGTATGTTTGTATGTTTGTATGTTTGTATGTTTGTATGTTTGTATACCATTCATAGCTCAAAAACCGTTATAGCTAATGTCTTGAAATTTTGGGAGTATTCTAGACAGGAAATCCGACCGGAAATAGCCACTATGTCGGCTGGAACATTGGCCAAAGTGATGAAAACTGCCGAAAGATCGTAAAATTTAAAAATAATTCTTTCAATTTGCTAGGGTTTTTTATCGAAAATTCCACCCCCCATCACTTTTGATTCAAGGGGAATCAAAATCCCCTTTTCAATTTTTTCGGAGCTGAAGACCTTTTTTTAGGTCCTCAACTTTTTCTCAGATTCGGTTTACACTAGATAGAATTGACTTTTTTCGTTAACCCCCAAGAAATATTTTCGCTTGATACATTCAGTTGAGAATTCGAATTCTTGATCATGAATCTGTCGGAAGCAAGTAATTTCTACCCTCTTATTATTATTGGGTCTAAGAAATTTAGCAGAAAAAAAAACAAATGTGTTTTTTCATGTTCAAAAACTTTTGAGCAGTACTGTATATCAATTAATTAAATAAATTTTTGATTGAAGTGGTATAATATTTTTCTTAGACATTGTGGACAAAATCTCATTACATAAGCCGATTTGATAACGACCACAAATATTTTAAGTGCTCAAAAATAGATTAAAAATAGAGACTTTTCTTGCAGTAAACACGCGAACTAGAAACTTTAAAATGTTGACCCAAAAAATAGGTATTTTTCACTTCTTTTTTTTGTGTGGGAACTATGCTTAGTTTTTGTCCAATCACCATGAAACTTCACTAACCTTAATTGTTACGATCTGTAGTAATTTTAGAAATACGAAATCCGAGTTTTTCTTAGAAAAATTGAATTTTGAAAATTTTCGATCTTTGATGAATTCCTGCCGGTGACTGGTGGCAGCAGAAATTCTACCGCTTTGGCAGTAGTTGGCAGAAATATAGACCTTTCGAAAACTGGTCTCAAATATCGAATCCAAGAGTGGGGGTGGCTGACGAAATGCAGCTTATTTTGGACTCTCTTAATTTAGATGAAATTATTGAAGAATTTGTTCGGTTGAAAAATCGTAGAGTAATCTCATAATTAAGAGATAATGAAAATAAATTTAACATATGACGATAGAAATAATATTGACTTTACGTTCTTATGTTAGTGAATCAAATACATTCTATTTTAATCGAATATTTGATTTGCGAGCGATAACGAGCTAAAAAAAATTCGGGCATTATAGTATAGCACCACAGAAGCGCCCCTTTTTCTATCCGAAGCCAATTTTACTCAATTAAAAAAAAATCCAGATTCTTCTTGGTGCCCCATTAAGCTTGGGGCCCTGAGGCAACTGTCTCTTTTCGCTTGATGTTAACTCGGCAGTGATATATAGTGTTGCTTTCAAACGTGAATTTTTTGGTGCGCCACTGGGAGAACGGCAATTCCCCGTGATAAGAAAATAAGCAGGGAGAGAGTGTCGGGTGTCGATTTTCTTCATTCTACTTCATATCTCCGCTGATACACGAGGCAGAAAATCCGCAGATATCGCAATATATATATTTCACAAGCGCCACGTAAAATTTTATATCAGTCATTTTGTGGGCGGGATCTGTTTATGACTCGTTCAGAGGTTTTTCATCTTATAAATTAATAACAGTCAGTGGCGTACGGTGACTTCAGGTTCCGGGGGGGGGGGAGGAGGTTTCAAAAATTATTTATGAAAACGAAAAACCAACGAAATATAAACCAGTGATGTGAATCGATAGACATCAATAGACAATACAATTGTCTATACACATCAATCGTATATACTTGTATATGGACAACATACCAAATACTGTGTGCGTGTGAACGGACTGTATGCTTGTGGGTGTTCACTAACAGCGCCGCTTGCGTTTGTGTTAGTCATAAGAACCGGGGGGGTATTCCGGGTTTTCTCCTCCTCTGGAGAGCAAGTCTCCCTGATATCCCCGGGTCTGGAAATTCATGAAATCTGGATCTAAGCCAATGAAATTCGGGTTCTGCCCCGGTCTGTCCCGGTCTACTTCGGGCCGAACACCAATTCCTGGCAAGATTTTTTTTTAATGTTCTTTTCCTTCCCCCCCCCCCCCCCTGCAACATCGAAGTCTGCGCATCTATGAATATACAGTCTATCTCGCATCACTGATATAAATTATTTATTGAAAAACCAAAACTCAAACTATATTGAAGTGCATTAGAGCTATTTTAGCAATAACTTCACCAACTTCTTTTTTTACGAGGGAGTCGAACAGTCCACGAGTGACTAAAAGTGAATAAATATGCATTTGAAATGTAGTTGGGAGGGGACGAGAGCAGGCTTGAGTTAACTCAAGGCTTGTTCCCAACTACATTTTATGTAGCACCGATTGAATTTGCTAAGATGGCACTGCATATGCACATTTGAATGCCTGAGAATAAAAAACAACTTTATTTCCTTGCGCGTATAAGCAGAACTGAAAAAAAACTCGGACCAAATCGAAATATAACCATTTCAGTTTGTTAAATGCGCATATAGGTTACCAAGTGAATGTTGCGTATTGGAGAAACTGAAATGGTTTTGTTTCGCTTTGGTCCGATTTTTTTTCAGTTTTGCTTATACGCGCGGGGAAATAAAGTTGTTCTTTTATTCCCATGCATTCATTTGACGTGTTTCTCTCTTTGGTATTATTATAGGTTTTGATTCGTTAACTCTCTTATAGACGTCAAAATTTCAAACGTAATGTACCTTTGTCAAATTGACACAATACAAAATATAGGGCTTATTATGAGGAATAAGGAATTGTCACCAATTTTTGTTCATCCTAGGGGGGAGACACGAATTAGAAACCAGCAAAAACTAGAAAAACTTTTAGTTCCCTTTGACATCTAATGTCAAAGTTATAGAGTTGTCCGACAAAACTGGTACTGACTTATATGTAAATAAAATTTTGTTAGGAACTTTGAACAGACTCAAATCTAGATTAGCTTCTCTAAAGTTCTAAAAAAAAATCAAATATTTCAGATGGAAAGCTGCGCACGACCAGCAATAATCACTAAAGATTTAAGTATGGTAATATATGGAAGAGATGCTCGAACCGGTCCAAGATCCCTAAAACACCTTTTTTCCGGACAATATCGCAATCCGGAAGCAAACCGTCTCTCTGGCATATATGAACTGTCATTGAGACGAGCCTCTGAAGCAGGTAGTCCAGGTAGAAATATATAGAGCTAACCGTACACTTTTTATTTCGAAATTGGCTAATAATTATATAAATTATGCTCAATCCAGAAAATCTAATAAAAAGTGTTCTCGTTAGCTTTTCTTATAATTACATATAAATTTATGAAGAGCATCATATTTTAATTATTTTAGCGTTCAATTCATTATTGGATTGGAAAATCATTTGAATATATGACGGGTTCAGCTTGGTATACACCAAATACACTAAATAACAACATTTTTCCGCGGAATTTTTCTGTGTTACATTATTCTGCCAGGCCCGTTATATTAGATATTGATTTTTTCCACCAAAATAAAACCTTCAAAAGCTGAGTTGTCCAATCCCAGTGAATGAGTGATTAATTTATGCATATCACTAATGCATAAATTATGCATGAAGTTAACTCATTTAACCTTTTTTTACCTTTTTTATGCATTATTTATGCTATATGTATGAATTGGACAATTTTCTCTCGGAAGAAAATCATAATTATGTATTAATACGCCTCAGAGTATGCTCAACTTATGAAATAAATCACAATAACAAGTTCTTAAAACCAGTTTAAATTCGTTTTTGAAATATAAGGAATATGCATATAATATGCATTTTTCTACCTTCCAGATATGCATGAAGAAAAGGTAAAATATGGGTAAAATATGCATAAATTATGCATACAGCCATTACTTTTTGCAGCTTTATATATGCATAAATTATGCGAAAAGCCATTATTTTTTTCGAAATTCCTTAAAAAAAACGGGTGTACCTTAATTTTTGATGCTGACTGACAGTCATTGACTGTATATGGAGGCTGAATTGAAATTCTATATTTTCCATCTTTTAAAAACCTTATCTTCAAAACTCATGATGATTCCAGAAACATTTCTTGTTGATTTTTTTTTCAAAATTGATATTTTTCAATTCCTGTACCTTTTCATTATAGCAAAAACTAGGGATGATTTTGAAAAGATTTTAAATTTTTCCTGGAATTTGGTCTTCATAAATTGATTCTGTTATGAATATAAGGAAGGAACCAGGGTTTATAGTTCGATATATGTGATATGTAGGGCAACCAGAAAATATAAAATATTTTTTTACATATTTTTGCCGTTTTTCCGAAAAATAAATTTCTCGCCATTTTCGACAATATCGTAAATATTTGGTAATGATTCAACAGTTTTCGGCCAATGATTTCAGCATTTGTGTCTTCAAAATCAATATCTCGCAACCTTGCGCCATTTTAAATACTTTCTGTGCAACACATTTTTAAATCTAGTATCCACGGCAATAAACACAGAAGTATGCTACGCCAAACTTCGCTCGCACCGATTTATGCTTTACGTAGAAAACGATTGAAAGTGAGAGAGAAAAGAAAAATCCTAATGTAAACAAATACCGCTGTCTATTGTTTTAGCGGGAACGATTTCTCACTTGACAGTTGAATTTGGCAGTTGATTCTGGGTTTTTCATACGCTGCATTTGAAACCGCAGTGAAATGTCGTGTTCAAAATTGTCTAGGTATCTTCATTCTCAAAAAACCATTGTTGCGAGCAACGACTCGGTCAAACTTTTGTACAGATTCTGGTCGTTCATGCATTGATTGAAGTTTTGTGCGAAGTGTTTCAATTTTTCAACACATTCTTCGTAAATTTTTGAAATGCACCTCGATCTTAACAGTGTATGTTTTTCAAGTAATTCAACCATTGCGGGCTCGCACATCTTTTAAAGAGATTGTTGATTAGATCGATAGTAGAATCGATACATTTTTTCTCTAACGATGCGCCCTAATTGACATAGCACAAAAACCATTTTTTCATGATAAAATTCCGCTAAGAACCCATTTTTAAGCGATTTCAAAATTTTGACCGATTGCAATACTTTTCTCCTTAAATCCTTCGGGTTTGCGAAATATAAAAACACATAAATTGTGGTAAACGCCTTCTGGGGACCATATTTTTATTCAACATTTTTTCAATCACTGTGGACGGTAGTCCACGCGAGTGACGCAAGCAACTACTATGCATGCATATTAGTGCAAATGTCACAAGCCTATATATACACGCAGTTTCGAACTTTTAAACCATATTACCGATCGAAATTTGACCTCCGATGACCCCTGATATGGAGGTTTGAAAAAGTGAGAAAAATTCCAAATCGAAAACTCACCAAAATCCCTTGGTTCTTTAGTTTGTTTCAGTTCGATTCTAATTTTGAATACGAATACAACAATACCCATATCATCAAAATCGGTTGATTCGTTCAAAAGTTATGACATTATCCAAATTTTACCCCCACCCTCTCGATAATGTTGAAAAGGGGCTATGTTTGTCTGTCTGTACTTTCAATCGATTTCGCCGAAACTCACAACACAGTCGATAGGATGGTAAAACTAAGAATTTTTTGTTCTACACTTTTTCGATTTGGGGACCCCTATGACCATGGAGGGGCCTCGAACTTGAAAAACTGCCCCCCCTCCCAGCGGTCACTGTGCCTCAACCACAACACATACAGAAACAATATGGGTATCATTTGAAAGGTATTGAGATCAGCTTTCAAACTGCATGTCATCAATTATGAAAATATTTCTTTATTGGGATTTTAGTTTGCCAAATACTGAAAAGTTGCTTATCGGTCTGACACATGACGTCCTCTATCTTGAAATATCCTCCGAACTTTTTTTTCATAATTTCCACGATTGTAGGGTAATAATAGGTGAAAAATGCCGCATATGCGTTATATCTGGGAAAATTCGTTTTTTCGAGATATTGAGGTTGGAAGTGAAAAAACACCCTAAAAATGGCCAAAAATGCTATTTTTCCTGAATATATGCTCAAACAATCAGCAAAATTGAATTTAAATTGCAATTTTACACCAATTTGAAATGGACAATTGTCTTTCATATTGCAATATGTTTCAAAAACATGTTCCACAACAATTAAATCGAATATGAAGCCCCAAAATTGGATATTTCATGAAAATGTGTTTAACTAATAATACAAAAAAAAATCTTCTATAATTCACGTTTTCAGGGTTTTTACGATTGTTCCAATACAAAAGTATTGATATCAACTGGAAAACCTCTTGGCGCGTCAGAAAATTGATATCAGTAATTTTGTGCACCGCTTTCGCTCGCGACACGAGTTTTTACCGCGCCAAGAGGTTTTTCAGTTGATTTAATTATACACTAAAATGGTTAATCAAACGTTCATTTTGAAGTATGCGTTTCTGGTTTGTTTACTCAAAAAATACCTATAAAATTGTGTTAGACGTCTCATAACAAATCAGTTCCCATCCAATTTTTCTTCATTTGAATCGTTTTAATATCAGTTTTTGCCGCCAACAGGTGTTCAACGCAGACAACGTCGAGTGTTAGATACAAGTTCAACTTACGTGCGTGGAGAAGAGAACCTTCATGGTTGGCGCCCCCGGGGTGATTCCTTGATATTCGATCATCAAGTAAGTGTATTTCGATTCTAATTACATATTTTTTCGCTATTTATTTATTTATTTATTTTATTTATTTAGATCAATTACGGGCAAAAAGAGTACATTTGTCTCCTTAAAAACCCGATTGTTTCAACAATTTTATAAAGTTTTTGGTTTTTTTTTTTTTTTTCTTATTCTAAGATAGTACTTAAATGGTATAGTTTCTTTTGGGACAGTCCCTCGATTTTCTATATTGGGACCAAACGATTCTTGGAAGTATATATCATCAATTAATTATTTCGTGATTGCAATTATTTAAGACACGGCTTGGTGAGTGTTATAACCAACGTACAACAGTTTCACCAGCTGAAAAAAACCATAGCGAAACATAATAATTTCATGCGAGTCAAAAGAACAATAACAAATCAGATGGACGATAAAATTATATGAAAATGTAATCATAATCACATTTTTTTCGATCCATTGAAGAGTAAAATAAAAAAGTCTATATTTTTTATGGGGGATCTGTAGGGGGTAATTTTAGAGGGGGTCCTCAAATGCCAGGGGAGGGTCAATACTAGCTATGCGACTTATTTCCGAACCTATGTTAGATTACCATTTTTATCTAAAACTTTTCCATTTACTCTCTTTTTACCTCTATTTTCAACTTTCTTAATCTTCGATCAAAACACTTTATTTCAAGCCTCTATCTCATGAAATTTAACGCTACATGTACCTGAAAAAATGAATATTACAATCGTAATAAACCTTATTTTTCTGTTTCTGTCCTGCTCTCCAAATTATGCACAAAATCCACCCATATAACCATATCAGGAAACGAGATTTCTTTTCTTTAACGACTGCCTTAATTTCTTCACTCCACCAATCAGTCTTATTCCTATCATTTTTGATCATGAGAGTCCCTAAGCATTCAACAGCAACTCCCAACACCGATCCCTTGAACAAGTTCCATTCACTTTCAATATCTGATTCAGCTGCAAATCTTTCATTCAGCATGCGCTCACCTCCCTCACACTTTCATGGGCGTAGCCAGGGGGGTGCAGGTAGCGGCGAATGCCGCTACCTAAATACATTCTCCTCGATTTTTGCCAATTGTTCTCGATGTATTCAATCGGTCGGCAACACATAATCCGAAAATTCACGTATTCATAGTGTTTCGATCAAAAAGTGTATTAAAATTCATGCAAAAATCGAGGACAATAAGAAATGAGAAGTTTCTAAAATCGAATATAATTTTACATTACTCATTGTCCTCGATTTTGAATTAGAGATTTTTGAAAATCTATCGATGACGGATCACAAATCCAATAAAAATCGAGGACAACCAAGGATTACTATGGGCTCGGTTTTTGTGTAAAATGTACTGAAGACCCAACTCATGTGCACTTGAATGCACGCCGTTCTGGAACGGCCATACCAATATGGCTCAAATAAAATAGGGAAAATTCGGTAATAAAACTGAATAAAATTTGCTTTTGTCACTTCGGGATTCGAGGATCCGTTCGAGAGTTATCATGCTGACATACAGACTACGAAGACGACGACGACGACGCCATTTTGCACCGGAGGTACCAGAACCGAGTATCCAAATCAACAAAGTGCTAAAACAGATTTGTTCCCATGGTGAACAGAGACTCTGGTCAAAATTTGAGCCTGATCGGAGGTCATTTACTCAAGCTCGGTCGAGTTGAGTTTTCAAGGCAAAACCAATACTTTTCCTGAGCACATTTCAAGTGCGGAAAAGTAATATAAAAAGGTCCTCGATTCATAACAGGAATGTCCTCGATTTTTAGCAGAAATGTCCTCGATTTTGAACAGAAATTTCGTTTTGCCGCTACCTAAAAAAAAGCTGGCTACGCCCATGGACACTTTTAATCGATCTACTCCCATTCCTTTGACAATTCTCCGTTGATCAAGAAAAGTGGATTTAGAAATATCAAACTTGCTAGCCACCATATAGCGATACGAATCTATGCCAAAACTTCGAAATACTTTCGTGTGCCGAATCACTCCTCGCAAACATTGCTCGGTAATCACATAATTAATGAGAGACTTTTGGTTTTGTGAGTGGTTTTCCCATGAATACATATGGATTTGCCTGTATTTGAAGAAGGTGTTAGAAATGAACAGGTCCGAGTGTGTGTATAGTGAAAATCACTATATGCAGTTATTTCATTTTTCGCAACCTTTGATTTCTATTCCCAACTGTGATATATATCTAATTGATTTCAATATGAGGACCAATACCATAAAAAAACGATCAATCGAATATTCAAAAAATTGAATTATATTCGTAATCCTGACTTTTCCGCATTGATATGGAATTTGGTTTTTATCTACAACAATTCAATTCGTTGACCAGTCAAGAGAGAAAGTATTGGTTCTGCCATGAAAACGGGCGAAATGTTCTTTTTTCATTCAATGTACTGCATTTGGACAAGGTATGTGCACTTAGGTGCACGTCGCTATGAAATGACTACTGAAATATGGCTAATTTTCAACACAACACGTTCTGCCACATTCGATTTTCTAAGAATTTCTACATTTTCAAAAGTTTTCATATTCCATGATTTTTCATCATAATGATACATTTAGTGCATCATTCGAATAATAAGAACATCAAGAATACTTGAACATCTTTTAAATGACGCAAGCAGCATGAATTTTCATTGGAAAATACGGCCAAGAGAGTCAAAATGTGAAAATCAGTTTTTGTGTAAAAATGTACTGAAACCCGACTCACGTGCACTTGAGTGTCCGTCGCTCCGAAACGGCTACACAAATATGGCTCAAATTCAATAGTAAACATACGGTAATAATACTGAACAAATTTGCATTTGTCACTTTGGGATTTGACACTCCGTTCTAAAGTGTCTGTGCTAACGTAAGACTTCAACGACAACGACGCCATTTTGCACTGGAGGTACCAGAACCGAGCATCCAAAATCATAAGGTGCTAAGACAGATTTGTTACCATGGTGAACTGAGACTCTGGTCAAAATTTGAGCCCGATCGGCAATCATTTACTCAAGCTATGTGGAGTTGAATTTTTGAGGCAAAAACAACTTTCCTAAGCACATTTCATGTGCGGAAAAGTCAAACTTCAAAAAGATGAATGTAACAAATTTAGCCCTCACGAAGTATGGCACACCCCGTCATCAGTCAAACTCTAATGATGTGGTTTTAGTGAGGT
Source organism: Aphidoletes aphidimyza (assembly GCA_030463065.1). Lineage (NCBI taxonomy): Eukaryota > Metazoa > Arthropoda > Insecta > Diptera > Cecidomyiidae > Aphidoletes > Aphidoletes aphidimyza. Next base: position 19,414,345 of record CM059997.1, on the reverse strand, counting down.
TTTCCACAACACAAATTGTCCTCACACACGAAACATTAATCATGGGATGACTAATTTCGAACTACTCAAAATGACCAAGTCACGTATTGTGATAGTTTTTCGACTATTTTTCTTAAGCTGTGATATATCTTTAACGTAGCGTCCTTTTGACTATATAATTCTTTTAGATTATGCATATGTGCCTTAGTTTTCTTATATTTCTGTTCCTTTTGACAGTAAATGGCTCAAATATTGTGTTATACGTTTATTCATTGATGTATCAGGACTGAATCCCTTGTTTCGAAAAAATCATTTTTTTTCAAGGAGGCTTCGCTAACTTGTTTTCCTGTAACTGTACTAATTATTCAGCCAGAACTTGGCGGTGACAAATAAATAAATAAATAATCAAATTTGCAATCAGTTAATCGCAGCGTTTTGCTCCGTTACCGTTGGGGTTAGTTAACAGGTTAACTGATCAGTGCTAGCAATCATTGATTTTATAAATGAATTTGTAAATTATTCGACATCAAATTTTGAAACACCCTGTATATATATTATTATTTATATACATTTCTAATAAACCACCTTTGGCGAAGAAACGCTGTATTGTGACCATTAATATTAACATTAACATACCATTAAAGACGAACAAGTTCAAGCTCACTTGAGATGGCCAATTTTGAAGCACGTTTCGACTGGAGCGCAATCAAAATCCACTCTCCTCGCTTCTAGCTCCGCACTATGTAGAAGACCATGTTAAAGACTATTTCTTTTTTTTTCAGTGGGAGCTTGAAAAACTGACACGACTGGAGGAAGTAGGTCGGGTTCGACATCTACTACAGTTACGTGAAAGACTCGGTCTAGACACGAATCCGAATCCAACAACAAAGACGGAAAAAGACGTTTGCAATTTGGCTGCTCGAGCATCAACCTCACCCGTTCACATGGTCATACCACCATCACCACCGACTCCGGTACAAGATGGACAAATATGTAAGTAATATATATCAAATGAAAAACCTCTGAACGAGGTAAAAATCGAGTGACAAAAGCAAAATGCAAAATACAAAATTTGTGATTGACATTTTTGCCGAAAAAAAGTTATTTGAATTTTGTAAACAATTTTTCAGTGCATTAGTGCGTTCGTTGCGTTGCGATGTGTTTTTAGCCAAAAAACACTATTTCAGCAACGCACCGAACACACTAATGCACTGAAAAATTGCTTACAAAATTTAAATAACTTTTTGGCACAAATTTTGTATTTTGCATTTTGTTTTTGTCACTCGATTTTTACCTCGTTCAGAGGTTTTTCATTTGATATTATAGATTTTGGCAATGCATACAATTTCAATGTGTGCGCTCATTGAAATTATATTAAATGAAACCACAAACTGAATATTGACAATGAATGTCTTGCATTTCCGAATTTTTGCTATTATTTTGCATTGTTCGAGTGAAAATTTATTGAAAATACTGATTACTTTGGATGAAAATTTAATTTGGCTCTCTTTATTTTGCTGTAAAAATCAAATTAAATATTATTACAAGTATTTGATCCCCGAAATTAGGGTGCATATGTGCCAAAAAATGCATTTTTCGGTGTTTTTAGGGTGAATTTGGAATAAATATGCCAAAATCTCGAAAAAAACGAATTTTGTGGGATATATGCGATATGGCATATTTTGACAAGGGCCAATAACCCTGAAAATATGAATCAAAAGCCTTGGGACATTTTCGAGCAAATGGCCAAAAAGTGGAGAAAAAATGGCAAAAAAGTGGCCGTTTTTCAGTTGTTGGCCAAGAATGGCCTACCAACTTGAAAATTTAAAATTCAAATGGGTGTCATTTGGAAGCTTATCTCAATACCTTTCCAACGATATGCGTATGTGAATCTGAGAAATATCAAGTGTTTCGGCCGTGGTGGTCACTTTTTTACCTTTAGAGGCCGGCCACGGCCAAGATGGCGGCCAAATTTAAAACTTCCAGAACAAAAGTTGCTTAGTTTTTCATGTACTACAATCCCTGAAAGTTTGAAAAAAATCGGGAGATGGTACGAACAAACATACATACATACCCAAAAAATATTATAAATTGATAGATGGAGAAGCCACGAATAAAATTCAAATGGCCATAACTTTTCAACGTATGGTCCGATTTTAATGGTTGGGGTGTTGTTGGATTCGTATATTCATAAAATATCAGGTTTAAAAATATTGAATCTATTTTTCCCCGGGTTATGGCCGAAAAACTGAAAATTAGCCGAAATTTTCCCACCGCGATATCTCCACTTGTTTTTGAACAAATTTTCTGTGAAGTGAATCAGGTGAGTTGAATGCATATATGTGTAGCATTTGAAGTATATTTTGTAATAGAATAATGATTATAGACAGCAAGAAAAATTTCTGTGTCACAAAAATATGGCACCACATGCGGTTCACATCATAGCACCACATACGGGTCACTCGGTTTTTTCCATTTGAAGTTTATTTTCGACATTTTTATGGTCAAATATCATCGTTAGTGTCAAAATAAAGCGTTTTTATTAGTTTTTTTTGTGTTTTGAGCCATGTTGCCCCCAAAAAATATCCAAAACCAATTCCGTAACGAAAATTGATTTCAATGCGCTCCTCAATGCCATTAAACAATGTTTTTTAAGGTGGAGGCATTCGGTTTACTGCTCGAACTCATGACATCACACTCAGCACCTTACATTGCCATTTGAAAAGAATAAAGGATAGTTTTGATGATATTTCTTCAATCACCGATGTTGTTTTTTTGGAAACCATAGGTTCTTCAAGTAGTAGAAGAACTGCTGAAAACATGGTATGTTTTCGTGGTGATTACTCTGTTTTCAATGGATTTTTCTTTATTTTTATACCATGGGCGTACCCAGGAATTCGCTCAGAGGGGGAAGGGGGGGAACCAAATTCGATTTTAGAGCGGGGCAAAATTCGGCTAGGGGGGGGGGGCAAATTGAATTCAAATTTGAATATTTAATTGCCCAGTTGTATCTTTTTAATGTTAAAACATTTATTTCCACCGTTCTCAAATCAATTCAATACTTATTTTAATAATAATAATGTTTGGTTTATTTAGATTTCTCCATTTTACAACGTTACATACAGTGTTACATTAATTGAATCTCGATACTACATAATCCCTTAAAATCGTTTGAAATTTTTTAATCGATTCTTCATTTTTAAGCTCATTTGGCAATGAATTAAATAATTGTATACCCCTATAAAACAGGGCATTCTGGCTACATGCTTTATTTGCTTTAGTTACTTGTATTTCATTTGAACTACGCAATGATCTAGTTGCACCCTCAAATTTGTGTTTTATTCTTGTGGTCAAATATTCTGGGGTTTTACCCTTAATAATTTTATATATAAAAAGTAATGTTCTAAAAACAATTATTTGTCTGACGCTCATCAAGTTTAGTGTATTCAATAGAACATCTTTACTAACAAAACGATTTACATTTAAGATCTTTCTCATACATTTGTTTTGCAAGACTTGCAGTCGATCAATATCTGTGTCATTTGATAGAAATAGAATGGTTGGACAATATGTAAAATGTGGTTCGATTATCGACTTATACAAAGCTAATTTTTGGTTAGAATTGAGATCATTTTTGAGTCTACTGATGACATTAATTTTTTTACCCAGTTTTTTGCACACAAAATTTATATTTTCACCAAAATTAAGATTTTCATCAATCATTGTGCCCAGATATTTTATCTCACTATCAATATCTAATCTTACGCTATTAATCACAATATTTATGTTTTCCTTATCCACTTTTTTGTTCGATATTATCATTGCTTTCGTTTTTTGTATGTTTAAATTTAACTTATTTTGGCATAAAGAAATATATATCGCATTTAAATCTATATTCAATTTTTGGATGGCCTCTTCGATTGAGTCTGATATGATGTAAATTAGTGTGTCATCCGCAAACAATTTGGCATAGCTAAATTTGAGGCAACTTACAATTTCGTTTATGTATGGTATGAACAGAAGTGGGCCAAGAATAGATCCCTGCGGAACACCTAAGTTGTTGCTCAGTTCACTTGAAACTGCCTCGCCGACCCTCACAGATTGCTTTCTACCGCTTAAGTAACTATTGAACCACGTGAGTGCAGCCCCTTGGACCCCATATTTAGCAAGTTTGCTCACTAACAACTCTTGATCAATATATTGACTATAGTCTCAAAAGCTCGTCTCAGATCGAGAGTTACAACGATGATGTATTTTGATGCATTTTGAGCTTCTCTCCAATCATACAGTACGTCATTTATAGCTGATTCGCACGAATGTTTGGTTCGGAAACCAGATTGAATGTCGTTGATGAGTTTGTTTGCGTTGATGTATTCAATAAACTGTCCATATGCCAATGATTCGATCAATTTTTCAACACATGGAAGCATATGAACCGGACGGTGATCACCCATTTGTATGGACCCACAAACTTTCCAAATCGGAACAATTGTTGACTTTTTCAGCGCATCCGGGAAGATGCCAGTGTTGAATGAGTCATTGATAATGTGTGCGATCTGGTGACCAATAACGAAAACCCCATCCAAAAGCACCTTCGGGTTAAGAAAGAATTCATCAGTATTATTTTTAAGTTCTTTCAAACATTTTTTAATTTCCGAAATGGACACACGAAATTCGAATGATAAATTTTGGTTGATATTGATGTTGTTTTCATATGGCCAATCTGGAATGCTTTGGTTCAATTCTACGATGCTATTGATGAAATATTTGTTAAATTCATTCGCAATTTTCATGTCGTCATTAAATTCATCGTTTCCATTTTTTATTCTTAAGATTTCGATGTTTTCCTTGTTTAGGATTGAATTTAAAACTTTCCACGTTCCCTTCATATTGCCTTTCACCCGATTCAATTTTCTTTGGTTGTTTTCATAAATTTTAATGCGTATTGTGTCTTTGTACATATTTTTAAACGATCTATATTCATGCCATTTTTCATTTGATGCCGGTGAATTTCCCGCAAACTGTGCCACTTTATATAAACGGTTTTTTTCGATACGCATTTGTTCCAGCTCATGGTCAAAGAAATTTTGATTTGTTTTGATACATTTTGACACTTTAAATTGTTCTGTTGCATTGCTCATAGCGTCCAGGAACCATTTCATTTTTGTATTTACATCAGCTGATTCAACGAGATGCCACGAATTCAAACTGTTTTCAATCGATTGCCACAAGATATTTTCATTATATCCATTCCACACTTGAACACACATTTGACTTTCATCATAATTTTGCTATGTAATTATTCCGTTCACTAAGCAATACTAAGCAATACACTTCTGCAATGTGAATCAATCTAACTTAAGACCCTTTGTCTCAGTTGCAATACAATAAGAGATGGTTCTATAATTTTGAAGTCAGAACTATTTGTGATATATGTGTTTTGTCAAATTGTTTGCAAATTAGTCATTCGCACAGAATTAATTCAACGCGAGATTTATACTTCTTCGCTACACATTTTGATCACAATTTTTCGCCTAAGAATAAAACAGTTTACTTTCAGTTTAATCTTTCACATTTCTCGACTAAATTCCGAAGATTTATTTCTGCTTTTGCTAAACGATATTGCTGCTTTATTCAGGAGCTGAAAAAATGAAAAATATTCAAAAGCAGTGAGGAAATTATATACACACACACAATTGTTATTTATATTAGATAAGCACAAATCAATAAGTGTCGTTGAGCCATTTAATATTCTGGTTGGTGTATTTATAAACAAATTTAATCCATGGTCATCACAGATCCTTTTTAGTCTATTGCTGTAAGTGTTTGATGAGAGCATATCAATATTGAAGTCACCACATAATAGAATAGATTTATCATTCGGTATGTTTTCATACCAGTTTTCAAATGAATCTAGAACCAATCTTTTATTTACACTTTGAGATGACAAATAAATACCCGCGATCACAGTTGGTGTTTTATTAATGTTTATTTCAAATGATAAATACCATGCTATTTGTTCATTCGTTACCGATACATTATTGAATTTAATTTTTTTATTTATAAAAGCACAAACTCCACCAGTGTGTTTGGAATGAGACGGACAATTAACGAATTGGTAGCCACTTAGACTTAAATCACTTATGTCACATTCATCGGTTACATGCGTTTCATTCAAGAAAAATATGTCGGGTTTTCTATTTCTCACAATGTATTTAAGTTCGATAAAATTGTTTCGTTAACCAGCAATATTTGAACAAAGAACGTGCATATAATTCGATGATTGCTATTCTGCTTCATTATATTCGATTTTCTTTACCAGCGCTGACATACGGCGCTTCAGCACTGGGCAATCTTTGCTCCATGCATGATGTTTTGTGTCAAGGTTCATTTTATATTTGTCATTGGCAATTTTACAGTTGATGCAGCATAATGTTTTTGATTTGCAACTAGAGAATTGGTGATTGCCGGCGCATTTACTGCATTTTTGTTCATGATTACACTCACTTGAGATGTGAGAGTAACCACAACATTTATAACATCGTTTTAAGTATAAGTGTTCATATATTTTGCATTGTCTCCATGGTAGCTTAAGATGACCGTATTCGATCAATTTGCTGTAATCATCACCCTTCACCTCTACGACAATATCATTACATTCATAATTTCGGCTTTTTCTGTTGATTACGGTGATCAATTTCATGTTCATATATTTTATTTGTTGATTATGATCTTTGAGTTCATCGATAATTGATTCTTTTTCAATGTCAATATCAATGTTGCATATTTTGACTCTTGGTTGTTTCAGTGTTGGCAATAGCACATCATAATTCTCACTGAGTTTATCATTTACAACTTGCTTGAATTTCATGGTTTCTGTAGCGTTATCACACCTAATCACAACACCTCCATCACGGGTATTACGCGTGCCGCAAACATTAAATTTCAATTTATCAATATTATTCGAGATGTCTTCAAAAGTTTTTTTACTTTGCTGCTTATTTTTTGGTTTCACAACGACAGCTGGTTTGACATTTGTTCTCTTAATCACATTAGCATATGAAGGCTTATTGGTATTTGTGTTGACATTGTTCATAACTACATTTGAGCCCGGCGAATTGATTTTTTTGTCTAAACCCTTCAACATGGCGAACATCGAATTTGACAATTCCTCATTTGATTGTTGCTTTGCAATTTGATTTTGATTAAACGTATCCAATTTATATAGAATTCCTAATACTTGTTTTAATTTATCAGCAGTTCCATTACATTTGTTATCGAAGCACTCCGAACAATACAATCGTAAGCATTTGGTGTTTTTTCTTGCCTTTAATTCGGTTTTTGTGACATTAATGTTAATGGTCTGCACCGTACAGCGTTTCTTCGCCAGAGGTGGTTTATTAATAAATTTATATAAAAAAAGAAAAAAAAATTATATATACATAATGTACAAACTCTTTTATAATCAATGTCTGCTAGCACCGATCAGTAAATCCATTTACCAACCCTAACGGTTACGGAGTAAAATGCTGCGATTAACTGATTGCAAAATTGATTATTATCACATTTCTCTTCTTAAAGTTTTAAAATATTCAATCAAACGCTTTTTTATGGTATCTGTGCTCACGTTGAAATCAACTTGGTTGGTGTTTCTTGTAATTACATTTTTCAAATGGTATTATTAATAGATTACTACTGCGTGTTTGGTAATGTGGTAAACGGAAATTGATATTTTCTAATAAATGACTAGATGATATTTCACCACAGATCAATTTGTGAATAAAAACTACTTGAGCAACTGTTCTCCGCTCTTTCAAGGTGATCAGATGTAGTAACATTAGCCTATTTTCATACTTTGGTAGGTGGAATCTATCCGGCCATTTTAATTTCCGTAGAGCATAAAGTAAGAATTGTTTCTGGATTGATTCTATTCTTTTGGTCTGTCCTTTCATGTATGGGTTCCAAACTTGCGATCCGTATTCAATTATTGGTAATACAAAGGTATAAAAGAGCAATCGGATAGTCCACGGATCCTTGAAATCACGACCAAATCTTTTAATCCAAGCTAGTCTTGATTTGGCTTTTGCTATGATGTATTCAATGTGTGATTTGAAATTGAGTTGATTATCAAGAATGACTCCCAAGTCTTTGATTTCATTGACTCTCTGGATGACTTCATTTCCAATGATATAGTTATGATTAATTGTTGTACCCATTCGGTGAAACCTCATAATTTTGGTCTTTTTAACATTCAATCTAAGATCGTTACTACTGAAAAAGCCAGAAATGTTTTCCAAGTCGTTTTGTAATATCAAGCAATCGTTTTCAGATTCAATATGTTTGGATAGTCTAACATCATCTGCAAATGAAAGTAATGTAGAATTTTCAACATAATATGGTAATTCAATGATGAATAATAAAAACAATGTTGCACCAATTGGGTAGCCTTGACCTGTACCAGAAGTAACGTCAATCGGGATTGATTTCGTATTACCGATTTTGACTATTTGTTTCCTACCATTAAGATATGATTCAATCCATCTTAGAATCTCATGCATCAAACCCATAACGTTGAGTTTGTGGATCAGTAGATCAATATTTACCGAATCAAATGCCTTTGCTAGATCAATGTAGATTGCATCCGTTTGAGTGTTCATCGATAAGTTGTTCAATGTGGATGAAGCAAATTCGACTAGATTCGTGATTGTTGATCTTCCCTTTATGAATCCGTGCTGGCTTTCATTAATGATTTTTAATGTAAAAATTCAAATGGCATGTTAATATTGAATCTAGTAACTTTGCTATTACGCATTGGAGAGCCACACCTCTGTAATTACTAATGTCATTTCTTGATCCACTTTTGAATATCGGTCTCACAAACGATGTTTTCCAACATTGAGGTACTTGCGCCGTTTTCATGGATTCACTGAGGATTAGCGTAATTGGTTTCACTAATGTTTCTAGACAATTTTTTATGAATAGGTTTGGAATTCCATCCGGGCCTGAAACCAAGTTATTTGGTAGGTTGTTGATTGCTTGCGTCACTGTTTCTTCAGTTATATCCACTTTTGGAATGTTACTGCATATATTAATCAATTCATTTCTATGTTTGTTGTTGGATTCAAACTTATGAACTGCTTCTGGATTATATCTAGAGTAAGCAGTAGAGAAGAATTGAGCAAATAAATTCGCGGTTTCTGATTCGTTGTTGGATTTCTGGTCATTAAACTCCATGACATTCGGTAATTTGTCGTTGCATTTGTTCAAGTATTTTACATGTTTGTAAAAGTTTAATGGATCATCGGTTATCATTTGTTCCATCTCAATTGTATAATCGTTATAGGCCTTTCTGACACTTCGATTATATTCAGTTCGCTTCATCGAAAATTCCATGTTTGCCTCCGTTGACCATTTTCTCTTAGACCGTAATTTATTCAGTCTATTTTTCAAATTAATAAGTTGTGGGTTAAACCATTTGGGGTGTGATGATGATTTATGCGCTTTGGTCTGACATGTTTCTTGATAACTGAATCAATTTCTTCATAAAACTTATCTACTTTATCATTAAATGGTATCTTTGAAAGTTGAAGTAAAGCATTCCACTCTATGCATGCAAGTGATTCATTGATGTTTGCATAGTTGGCTGATTGAAAATCAAGGAATGTATTGGCATCTTCAATTCTATCATTGGTCTTGATGTATTTTAGAATTGTCAGCTGAGTGGCTGGGTGGTGACACTCAATTTTCAATAATTGATCAATACATACATCATATTTTATCAAGTCGGTGTCGTTTGTCCAAACCAAATCCAATAGTCGGTTGTTTGTATTGTAATATTTATTGATTTGATGTAGTCCAAGTTCGTGACACGAATCAATAATTGTGGTTTGCTCTTTGCTGGTTGCATTTAGAGGGAAAGCAATTTGCGGATTGTCTACGTCATCAGTCAGCCATGATAAATCTCTCAAGTTAAAGTCACCAGAATGTATAATTGTATCATTTGCTTTAGCTGTAGATGTAAATGATTTCATTGCATTCATATTTGCTTGGTAGACTGCCAATGGTGAGCCTGGTCTGATGTGAAAGAGTGAGTCGCAGTTATCGCACGTACACCACTCTTCTTCCTCCTCTACATCTTTTTCACATATATAGCACAACGAACTCATCGTTGGCTTATGAAAATCGGTATTTACCCAATTAAAAGTCAATGAAACACTTGAACTCCACTTTTTACTAACTTTAATCGTGTTATTTGATGACAATATAACAAAACTTGTGTGTTTTAATGTTTTTTTATATTTTTAATTTGCCAATTAAACAGAGCAATGTAAAACCATCGACCAGCCAGTTTTTAGTTTATTGCATATACACAAATCTCTCAAACAGCGTGTTACTAGAAGGCGAGCTGAGAAAAACTACATCTTTGGTTTTGCTCCAGCACGTCAAATTGATTTTAACAGTGTTCAGCAAAATTACAATGTTCAGCAAAGTTGTAGATAAAAGTATTACAAACAAAATTGCCATCACAACTGTAGAAAACGACTTGGAAAACATTTCTGGCTTTTTCAGTAGTAACGATCTCAGATTGAATGTTAAGAAGACCAAATTGATGAGATTTCAACGAATGGGTACAACAATTAATCATAATTACATCATTGGAAATGAAGTCATCCAGAGAGTCAATGAAATCAAAGACTTGGGAGTTATTCTTGATAGTCAACTCAATTTCAAATCACACATAGAATACATTATAGCAAAATCCAAATCAAGACTAGCTTGGATTAAAAGATTTGGTAGAGATTTCAAGGACCCGTGGACTATCCGACTGCTCTTTTATACCTTTGTATTACCAATAATAGAATATGGATCGCAAGTCTGTAATCCATATATGAAGGGTCTGACCAGGAGAATAGAATCAATCCAAAAGCAATTTTTACTGTTTGCTCTACGGAAATTGAAATGGCCAGATAGATTCCACCTACCAAAGTATGAAAATAGGCTGATGTTACTACATTTGATCACCTTGAAAGAGCGGAGAACAGTTGCTCAAGTAGTCTTTATTCACAAATTGATCATTGGTGAAATATCATCTAGTCATTTATTAGAATATATCAATTTTCGTTTACCACATTACCAAACACGCAGTAGTAAACTATTAATAGTGCCATTTGAAAAATACAATTACAAGAAATACCAACCAATGAATTTCATGCTTGATACATTCAATGAATTTTCTGATAAAAAGATTTCCAATTGTGATATATATCTAGTTGATTTCAATGTGAGCACAGATACCATAAAAAAACGATTGATTGAATATTTTAAAAATTTAAGAATAGAAATGTGATAATAATCAATTTTGCAATCAGTTAATCGCAGCATTTTGTTCCGTAACCGTTAGGGTTGGCAAATAGGTTAACTGATCGGTGCTAGCAAGCTTTGATTATAAATGAATTTGTACATTTTTGTATATACTATTATTACTAAATTTATAATAAACCACCTCTGGCGAAGAAACGCTGTATGGTGCAGACCATCAACATTTAACATTTAACATGGAGCAAAATGTCGAAAAAAATGTGATTTTTTCGATTTTTTCACTCAAAACTCATTAAAATGTCAAATTTTAGTATATAGCTCTTTACTGGCTAAGAATTTTGAGTTACATCGGTGAGCAAAGTTGTAGTTAATGTATTTCGAACATAATTGCTGAACAAACTATACATCTTATGTCAAAACTGTAAAGTCATGGAGCAAAATGTCGAAAAAAGGTTATTTTTTAAACTAAGAAAAAATTGGGATCGTTTGGTCGAAATTTTCAAATTTTTGCAAAAATTGGGGTAACATTTGACGATCGATATCTCAACCGTTTTTCTCGGCTCGTCTCTAGTAACACGCTGTTTTTGAGAGATCCCATTTACTTTATATGAGTTTGTGTGATTTTGTCGCACAGTGTAATTATTATTAATTATTATTAATGGTCTGCACCGTACAGCGTTTCTTCGCCAGAGGTGGTTTATTAATAAATTTATATAAAAAAAGAAAAAAAAATTATATATACATAATGTACAAACTCTTTTATAATCAATGTCTGCTAGCACCGATCAGTAAATCCATTTACCAACCCTAACGGTTACGGAGTAAAATGCTGCGATTAACTGATTGCAAAATTGATTATTATCACATTTCTCTTCTTAAAGTTTTAAAATATTCAATCAAACGCTTTTTTATGGTATCTGTGCTCACGTTGAAATCAACCAGATATTGATCATAATTGAGGATCTTTTTATCAGAAAATTCATTCAATGTATCAAGCATAAAATTCATTGGTTGGTGTTTCTTGTAATTACATTTTTCAAATATTCACCAGAATTGGTGAGAATTGTTTTTCTGTAAACGGAATTGATATACTTTCTTCGGAGGAAAGTTAGATCCGAAGAATATCTTTCCAACGGTGTATATATGTTCGCACATAATCGGATTCGATCAAAAGTTATGGTTCGAATACAAAACTCGACCCGTATTTGGTACATTTCCCTTACTCTATGATAGTTTGATATTGATCCGGATTTTTCTTACGAAAGTATGTTACACAGTGTAATCATCTTTTCTTGTTCTTATGTATTGGATAGTGATGTGAAACTAACAAAAAAGATTGGATTTTAAAATCAAATAAAATAAACATAGGTTCTGACATAGCCTTCAAGGTCTCAGATGACCCCCCCCTTAACTTTTCGGACCCCCTGTGAATTCGTGGACCCTCTATGAATTTTCGGAGCTGCGGACTTTTTTTTTAGGTCCTCAACTTTTCTGAGACCCTAGATAGAATGGGTTTTGAAACGGGTTTACACAATTTTACAGTCGAACAATTAATAAACTCGAACGAACGAACAAAATAAAAAATAATTATTATTTCGAACGAAGGAACGAACAAAATATTTAATTATCTCGAACGAACGAACGAACGTTCGTATTTTTGCTGTTCGTGGACAGCTCTGTCTTCTGGCCGTATTTTTGAATCAAAATTCATATAGTTTGCTTCATTTGAGAGGTATCCAAGTCCGCTTGATGTTCTAATTATTCGAATAATGCACAAAATTTATATTTATGCTGAAAAATCATGGAATGTGAAAACTAGTGAAAATGTACGAAATTCTTAGAAAAACGAAATTTGAAATGAATGCATCTCAAGAATAAAGTCACAAATCGCAAAGTGAAGATTTGTTAAATTGTGTCGCCGAAAGTTTCGTGTTGAAAATTAGCTATAATGCAGTAGTCATTTCATAGTGACGTGCACTAAAGTGCATATAACGTGCCCGAATACAGTATATTGTGTGAAAAAAGAACATTATCCTTGTTTCCGTGACAAAACCAATACTTTGTCTCTAGACTAGTCGATTCTTTTATTGTTCAAGAGAAAAATCAAATTTCATATCAATGCGGAAAAGTCAGGATTACGAATTTTATTCATTTTATTTAATGAATAAATTCAGGTTTATTAAAAATAAGATGAGAAACCTCTGAATGAGGTATAAACAGAGTGGCGCACTAATAGATCCTGCCCACAAAATTTTACGTGGCGCTTTTGAAATATTTATTGTCGTTCCACAGTCCTCAAATAATTCAACAATTTGTTTATGCCATATTACAATGAATGTGAACTAGAGTGCGCCAGTGCGAACGACGCGTTTTTCTATCAATTCGATTAAAGGTAGGCTACGATTCACACACTCACGGTGAGCGTGCAATCCAAAATGCGGTTGTAATTCATTTGTATTCCAGTTTTGATTATAGCCAGTGTTATTCAAAGATAATGAAAGTGAAAACGTTCGGGACTGACGCACTCTAGTTCACATTCATTTTAGATATATCATCAAATTCTGTTCAACTCATTCGACCGAAGTGTGAAGCAAATACTGCGAAGATATGACAATGTGCCAAAAGTAAAATTTTGAAAGTTTGCGTTTTTTGAATATTCAATCTTCGAAAATTAATAGCTCGAATATTGCATGTTCGAAAATTACTTCTTCGAAAGTTTCATCTTCGGAAATCAGTCCGTCGAGGTTCACCACGGTTGTCAAAACATTACTGGCATGATTTGATAGTGTCAACCCGTCAACTCTGACACACATAAAGTCAAAACTGAATTTTTGGGGAATATGATGATTGAAATTCCAACTTCTATATCTTGGGTATTGAGGTGTACTACCAAAGTGTAGTTTTTCAGAATTTACGGTAATGGGTACGGGGGCTTAGGTTCTGACACTGCCGAATTAAGGGGGGTCATGGCCGAAGATGCGACAGGGGTCCCAAAAAAATCGATTCTATCTAGTGTACGAAAAAAGGGCTACTTGTGCGTGGAATTTCAAAGTCCATTCTATCTAGTGTAAGCTGGGTCTCAGAAAAGTTGAGGACCTAAAAAAAAACAAAAAAGGTCCTCAGCTCCGAAAACTCATAGAGGGTCCACGAATTCACAGGGGGTCCGAAAGGTTAAGGGGGGGGTCATATGAGACTTTGGAGGCTATGTCCGAACCTATGTACGGGGGTCAAAATGCAAAAAAAAAACAAAAAAAATGATTTTCAATTTTTTAGTTTTTTCGATGTGGTGACCAAACCCCATTATGGATTTCTTTCATACTAAGGACATATTTGAAGCCTAGCTCAATAACTTTCATTTTCTATGTTGTGTATTAGTGTATTAGCGGAGCTATGGAATTTTGAAAAAAATCTTATGAGTAAAGAAATTCGCCCGTTTTCGACGGTTTTGAATTGCCCCCCAGACCCCCAAAAATAATGTCATGCATCACAGAGATCGAGAGAAGATGCAAAGTCACAAACACACACACACAAAACCCAATTTTCAGGGGAAACCCTTCTTTCCGGGAAAACGTACACAACTTTTGAACGGGTCAACCGATTTTGATGTTTGAGCGCTCGTTGGAAAGGTATTGAGGAGTACTATCGATTGATTACCCAACGACAGTGGTCAAAAGGAGGACTATAGAAAACTGTCAAACGTACTACATCGAAAATACTGTGCTCTACAAAATAATTATATAAAATAGTTTTTTTTATCAAAATAAAATAATAAAATTGTTTGAAAACAAAGATTTATTACTCTTCTATTGGAAAATATAGAAGTTCGTATAATTTTGCTTAAAAAAAAAAACTAATTCAAAATCAAACTATTTACATTTCACTGTTGTTGCATTACATAATACATAATGTCAAACTTGCATTGTTGTGCTGTAAAAAAATGTGAAGGCAAAATATACAACGGATTAAATATTAATTGTATGTTTTGTTTTAAACCAATCTACATCGAATGCATGTCACATAGAACACTAATAAATCCTGTGAAAGAAATTCTACAACGATTTGGCCTACTTCTCCAAGACAGAGGAAAATCGAATTTTATTGAGGATAAAACCAAAATTGCCAATTTCAAAACTTCATTCGATGTCGATTCACCGTTTTCGGTAGTTTGTGAACTATGTAAAGACGAATTCAAACAAATAAAACAATACGAAAATGAAAATGATAACTCTAAACGTGATCCTTTAAACTTGGGAATGGTGATGAATAATACAATGAATTTGAGTGCATTAAATAAACCATCCAGTGAAAATGACATTTTTTCAATTCATGTTTCAAAATTCGATGAAAAAACAACAACTGAAGACATTGTAAAACGCATAAAAAGTGGTACGGAGCTCGATTCAGATCTATTCCATGTCAGCAAACTATCAAGTCGAAAAAATAAAATAAAAAAGTACACAAGTTTCAAGATTTTAACATTCAGCAAATCTGTATATGACCAAATCATGGATAAACAATTATGGGAGAATGATTCTACAGCTAGAAAGTTTGTGACACAACAAATTAAACCAAAAAATCAAAACTCACAAAAGAAAAAAGTAAATCAAAACAATAAAAGAGCTCAGAATTCGAATAAACAGTTTACAAATAAAAAGCTGAATCAAAATAATGGTACTCGATTTGACCATCGAAATTTCAATAACTACCGAAACTATAACCGTTTTCACCATAATAATAATTTTCCCAGGCAGAATAATTATCGAAATATAAACCGTTTCAATCGTTCAAATCATTATGTACCATATACGCCGATATTTAGACACAATTATCATGATCATCAAAATTTTCCCTATCATTATATGAACACCGACCAGTTCATTCGGCCGCAATTCCAGCCACAATACCAGCAACAATTTCAACAGCATTTTCAATTACCACTTCAACCACCAATCCAGAACCAGTGGCAACCACAATATCATCCAACATATCAAAGACAACCATTTCACCACCAGTTTACTCAATAAACAACAAAACAGATGCAATTGAGGTTTTGGAATATATGATGCTACTAGAAATGAAAAATTTAGATGAGGTGCCGATCAATGATTCAACAATTGACATATTTATAGATAAAATAAATTCACTTCAGATGCAAGTGAATGAAATCCAGAAAGATACCGCAAAACCAACAACGAAATTAACAGCTAAGAGTTCATATTGCAGTGGCCTAGACAGTTTCAATAAGATTTATTGCCACAATGTTAATGGGCTTCGTACCAAATTACCAGAATTTTTTGCTAATATATTAATTTCTCCTTTTAAGGTTTACATGTTATGTGAAACTAACATTGATGACACAATTCCATCATCAAATGTATTCCCGAATGATTTTAATGTATACAGATGTGATAGGTCGAGCCTTACTGAGAGTAATCAATCAAAAAAGAAGAAAAATGGTGGCGGTGTTCTAATTGCGGTTCATGAATCATTGAATTCTCACGTAATAGGAAATGGTGAAACATTTGGTACAGAATTAATTTGTGTACAGGTGAACCTTGGCGATTTTAATTTATTCTTAATAGAATCATACATTAGACCAGACTCACCATTGGCAGTATACCAAGCAAATATGGATGCAATAAAATCATTCACATCTACAGCCAAAGCGAGTGATACAATTATAAATTCTGGTGACTTCAACCTAAGCGATCTATTGTGGCTAACTGATGATGTTGATGATCCACAAATCGCTTTCCCATTAAATGCTACCACCAGGAAGGAAATCACAATTGTTGATTCGTGCCATGAGCTTGGTTTACATCAAATCAATAAAAATTTCAACATAAACAACCGACTGTTGGATTTGGTTTGGACAAACGACACCAATTTAATAAAATGTGATGTATGTATTGATCAATTATTGAAAATTGAAGTCCACCACCCAGCCATTGAACTAACAATATTAAAATGCATTAAGAAAAATGATAGAGTTGAAAATGTCAAAACATTCCTTGATTTTCAATCAGCAAACTATGCAGATATCAATGAATCGCTTACATGCATAGATTGGAATGCCACACTTCAAATCTCAAAAATATCCTTTAATGATAAAATAAACAAGTTTTATGAACAGATTAATGCAGTTATTAAGAAACATATTCAGGTTAAGGTGCTCAAATCTTCAACACACCCTAAATGGTTCACTCCACAACTCATTAATTTGAAAAATAGGCTGAATAAATTGCGATCCAGGAGAAAATGGTCAACGGAGGCAAACAAAGAATTTTTAATTAAGCGGACTGAATATAATCGAAGTGTCAGAAAGTCATATAACGATTATACCATTGAAATGGAACAAATGATAACTGATGAGCCATTAAACTTTTACAAACACGTAAAATACTTGAACAAATCAAATGATAAATTACCAAATACCATGGAATATAATGGACAAAAATCCAACAACGAATCAGAAATCGCTAATTTATTTGCCCAATTCTTCTCTACTGCCTACTCTAGATATAATCCAGATGCAGTGCGTACGTTTGAATCCAATAACAAACACAGAAACGAATTGATTAATCTATGCAGTAACATTCCAAAAGTTGATATAACTGAAGAAACAGTGACGCAAGCAATCAACAACCTACCAAATAACTTGGTTTCAGGCCCGGATGGAATCCCGAACTTATTCATAAAAAATTGTGTAGAATCATTAGTGAAACCTATCACACTAATTCTCAGTGAATCCATGAAAACGGCGCAAGTACCACAATGTTGGAAAACATCGTTTGTAAGGCCAATATTCAAAAGTGGATCAAGAAATGATATTAGTAATTACAGAGGAGTGGCACTCCAATGCGTAACAGCAAAAATATTGGATTCAATATTAACAGGTCATTTGAATTTTCACATTAAGAACATCATTAATGATAGTCAGCACGGTTTCATAAAAGGAAGATCTACAATTACGAATCTAGTTGAATTTGCATCGTCCACATTGAACAACTTGTCGACAAATACACAAACTGATGCAATCTATATTGATCTAGCAAAGGCTTTTGATTCCGTAAATACTGATCTACTGATCCACAAACTCAATGTCATGGGCCTGAACCACGAGATTCTAAGATGGATTAAATCCTATCTAAATGGCAGAAAGCAAATAGTAAAAATCGATAGTACGAAGTCAATCCCAATTGACGTTACCTCTGGTACAGGTCAGGGCTATCCAATTGGAGCCACATTGTTTTTATTATTTATCATAGAATTACCATATTATGTTGAAGATTCTACATTACTTTCATTTGCAGATGATGCTAGACTGTCCAAACATATTGAGTCTGAGAACGATTGCCTGAAATTGCAAAATGACTTAGAAAACATTTCTATCTTTTTCAGTCGTAATGATCTTAGATTGAATGTTAAGAAGACCAAATTGATGAGGTTTCACCGAATGGGTACAATGATTGATCATAACTATATCATTGGAAACGAAATCATCCAGAGAGTCAACGAAATCAAAGACTTAGGAGTTATTCTTGATAGTCAACTCAATTTCAAATCACACATTGAATACATCATAGCAAAAGCCAAATCAAGACTAGCTTGGATCAAAAGATTTGGTCGTGATTTCAAGGATCCGTGGACCATTCGATTACTCTTTTACACATATGTATTACCAATACTTGAATATGGTTCACAAGTTTGGAACCCCTACATGAAGGGTCAGACCAGAAGAATCGAATCAATCCAGAAACAATTTTTACTTTATGCTCTTCGAAAATTAAAATGGCCAAATAGATTCCACCTACCAATGTATGAAGATAGGCTGATGCTACTTCAGTTGATAACTTTGGAAGAACGTAGAATGGTGGCCCAAGTGATTTTTATTCACAAATTGATCATTGGTGAAATATCATCTAGTCATTTACTGAAATATATCGTATTTCGTTTACCTCATTACCAAACTCGCAGTAATAATCTATTAATAGTACCATTGGAAAAGTGTAATTATAGAAAATATCAGCCAATGAATTTTATGCTTGATACATTTAATGAATTTTCTGATAAAAAGATTCCCAATTGTGATATATATTTAGTGGATTTCAATGTGAGCACAGATACTATAAAAAAGAGATTAATCGAATATTTTAAAACTTCAAGAAAATAAATGTAAGAATCAATTTTGAAATCAGTTAATCGCAGCGTTTTGCTCCGTAACCGTTAGGGTTGGCAAATAGGTTAACTGATCGGTGCTATCAAACATTGGTTATAAATAAATTTGTACAAATTTTATACAGATTTTTGTAAATTTATAATAAACCACCTCTGGCGAAGAAACGCTGTATGGTGCAGACCATTAACATTAAAGTTACCCATCGAGAGTTATGCTAGATAATCTGAAAAAACACCCCCCAAGCAAACAAAATTGTGGTTCCACAAAAATACATTTTGACGACGGCTTTCGTCTAGTTTGGTCAAATCTACACGCCAACGCATATTTCACTAATGACATCGTTCGGCAACACATAGTCCAAAATTGCGCTTATATATCGTGTTGCACTCAAAAATCTATTTTTTGGTGCGCCACTGGGAGAACTGCCGTTTTCCGTGATGAGTGGCTATTTACAATCATGATCTTGTTTATTTATTTGTCACTGCCAAGTTCTGGCTGAAGAATTCGTACAGAAACAGGAAAAACAAGTTAACGAAGCCTCCTTGAAGAAACCTGATATTTTCGAAACAAGGGTTTACAAAATCCCTGACAACCTGATACATAAATACAGGAATATAAGAAAACTAAGGCATATGCACACAATTTGTGTTGAGGAAAACCTGACTAAAACCTTTGCAAATTAGAGTTTGACTGATGAAGGGGAGTGCCATACTTCGTAGGGGTTAAGTTTGCATCCCCGGATTCCCACGTATAGGTTCTGACATAATGACCCTTAAGTTTTCGGACCCCCTGTGAATTCGTGGACACTCGATGAATTTTTTTTTAGGTCCTCAACTTTTTTGAGACCCAGCTTAACCCTAGATAGCAGAGCTGCTCACGAACACGAACTGTTCGTGTTCGTTCGTGTTCGTTCGAGTTTGAGTCGAACTCGAACGAACTCGAACTTCATTTTAATATCTTCGAACATTTCGAACCGAACACGAACGAACTCGAACACCTACTTTCGAATTTCAAACAAGTCGAACCGAACACGAACGAACTCGAACGACGCAGCAAAATCCTGACCGTTCGACTGTTTTATGGTATTGCTGTGAGATTTAAATTTATCTGATTCTATCTAGATAGAATTTTTAGTAATTCTAACCGTTGAAAATGTAACGCTTCTAACGCAAGTTTTACGGTAATTCCACCCAATTTACCCATGCCCAGTTTTTTTGAAATTATACAGGGTGTCCCTCAATTACATGTCAATATTTCTACCACACATTCCTCAGACCATGAGGCGAAAAAAAGTCTTTGGGCAAAAATGTCTAGGACTCGTTCTTAGTGGGGTTACAGCAGTCGGCCCCCTTTGGGTCAATATTTCATATGCTAGAATGGCCATCATTCAAATGCGTGTTGTGGTCGCATTTTTCAACATAAATACATGGTTCATAGCTTATTCGAAAGATATTGACGTCTACTAGATTACACAATCAAGAAAAAGTGAAAAAAGTTCAGTGGAGGCGGTTTTGGTTGGTATGAAAGTACAAAAAAATCGGAAAAATCGATGAAAATTTCGATTTTTCTCGAAAAAGTGTCGTAGAAGACCCCCTTTTTTATTTCAGATATCGAAAGTGCATGAAATTTTGAGCTGGAATACAAATGTCAAAACATCAAAATTGGCGAACACACACCACGGTAAAAAGTAATATTTTATCTTGAATTTCTATCATAAAGCATGATCTACTATGTAGCACAATTACAACAAAAAAAACCTTTTTTCGATTTTTTTTCACTATTGGAGATCCTAGTTAAGCTCAACAGCTTTCCAAAGAGACATAAAACATGAATTTCTGTTGATAGACATGATCACAGTAGCCATTGAAATGTGAAGCTAAAAAAGTTTGGTCGCTCCATCTAAAACATTTTGCGATTTTGGCCAAGATACGCCAATTTTGATGTTTTGACATTTGTATTCCGGCTCAAAATTTCATGCACTTTCGATATCTGAAATAAAAAAAGGGGGTCTTCTACGACACTTTTTCGAGAAAAATCGCAATTTTCATCGATTTTTCCGATTTTTTTGTACTTTCAGACCAACCAAAAATTTACCGCCTCCACTGAACTTTTTTCACTTTTTCTTGACTATGTAATCTAGTAGACGTCAATATCTTTCGAATAAGCTATGAACCATGTATTTATGTTGAAAAATGCGACAACAACACGCATTTGAATGATGGCCATTCTAGCATATGAAATATTGACCCAAAGGGGGCCGACTGCTGTAACCCCACTAAGAACGAGTCCTAGACATTTTTGCCCATAGACTTTTTTTCGCCTCATGGTCTGAGGAATGTGTGGTAGAAATATTGACATGTAATTGCGGGACACCCTGTAGACTCTAAGAATTCTACTCTATAATTTAAAAAAATGTCTTCATAATTTAAAACAAAATAAAAATGTCAAGATTTTTTTTAAATTATAGCGCTGTTCACTTTGGTTGTTCAACATGTTCAAGCTATATGCAAATTTTACACAGTGAACGAGTTGAGCAGTTTCTTGAACAAGCAAGAAACTATTTTCAGGGTTGTTTAGGCACCTCTGAACAGCCTGAACAGCCTGAACAAGCTGAACGCCTGTTAAGCCTGAACGACTTTTGTGATATAAGGCACTGAACACATTCAATCCTTTCATTAGATGGAAACAGAAAAAATAAAAACATTCATTCCTCAATTCAAATATGTTGGTTAAAGAAGACGATTTTTTGATATTTTAAGTTTAAATGAATTCAAAAAGTTCAGTGGCACCACAAAAATTAATTTCAATCATTTAAACTCCTCAAAATAATCCATTTAAAATTGTAATTGTAAAAAAAATCGAAATTAAATTTTGATATTTCAATGTTTTGAATGGATTCAAAGAGTTCAATGGTATCTCGTGAACGGATTTCAATCATCGGAATGCCTCAAAATGTCCAATTTCAAATTTTCGTTAAAAAAATCGAATTCTTTGAATGCATTTTCAATCAACCCGTGAAGATTTTTTTTACATTTTCTTATATTTTGGTGGGTTGAATGGATTCGAAGAATTCAATGGTATCACATGAACGGATTTCAGTCATTGAAATGAATCAAAATATCCTATTTCAAATTTTCGCTCCAATTTTTTTCGATTTCTTCGAAATAGAATGTTTTGAATCGATTCTTGAGAAGTTTTTTTTTTCATGTTGCATATTTTAATGGTCCAAATCAATTCCAAGCATTCAATGGTATCACAGCAAAAGATTTCAATCATTAAATTTCCTCAAAATGTGCAATTTCAAATTATCGCTAAAAAGAAATCGATTTTTTTGAACCAAATTATTTCGAATGAACGGATTTTTTTTTATTTTCTGTTTTTTTAGTGAATTTTTTTAGCTAAAATTTTAAATTGGACATGTTGAGGCGTTCCAATGATTGAAATCTGTTCACGAGATGCCATTGAACTCTTTGAATCCATTCAAAACATTGAAATATCAAAATTTAAAAAAAAAAATTCCATATATAAATAGGGTGGACCAAAAAAATTCGATTTTTTTTTACAATGACAATTTTAAATGGATTATTTTGAGGAGTTTAAATGATTGGAATTAATTTTTGTGGTGCCGCTGAACTTTTTGAATTCATTTAGAGAATATTTGATTTTTATTCTTCGTTCTCTCAATTCATTCAGACAGCCGAGTCAAAAATAACAAAATTTGAAAAAATAGCTTATGCTGAAACATTCGATTTTTTTCATATGAAAATTTGGAATTCATTATTCTGATTGGAATCAGTTTATAGGATGCCTCTGAACTCTTTGAATCCATTCCAACCACACACAAAAACAGAAAATAGAAAAAAATTCTCAAAAGTCAATTGAAAATAAATCCTTTCAAACAAATCAAATTTTGGTAGTGACTACTTCGCTACTTTCCCGTTTGAACAAAAAGAAGCGAAATAAGTGTATGCTATTGAGCAGCGTACGGAATTTGTATTTGTATGCGTGCGTCACTCTCAACAACTTTCATTCCCACTGAAAATCATTCTCAGCAACTTCTATTCTCACTGAGAATCATTCTCAGCAACTTTTATTCCCACTGAAAATCATTCTCAGCAACTTTCATTCCCACTGAAAATCATTCTCAGCGACTTCTATTCTCACTGAGAATCATTCTCAGCAACTTCTTGAACCATGGCCAATCATTTGCCGGAGAACATATACAGCAGTAACATGAATTCATTAATCTCGAACAGCAACGCCAAAATCGAACTCGAACGAACACGAACACGAACACACTTTTTGAATCTCAAACAATTCGAACCGAACGAAAATAAATTCGATCGAACTCGAACAAGAAAAGTGAATAGTTTTCGAACTCGAACTGTTCGAGTTCGGTTCGTGAGCAGCTCTGCTAGATAGACTGGGTTTTGGAAAAATGGCTTTACACAAGATAGAATTGACTTTGAAAAAATTCTTTCAAAAAAAATTTCGTCAATGGGTCAACTCCAAAAAATAGCCCCAATAGGGTAAAAATTGCACACGGATATTACATAGTTTGGGCTCCATTTTAAAACCTACACCCATAAAAAAATTAAGAAAACATAATGAAAACTCCTAGCATTGGTGTTAAGAAATTTTAAGAAACTACATGACTTTCGCACAATTTAAAGAATGCAGTCAATGTTGTTTCTGGTGGTTGTGCAGCTCTCTGCAGTACATTTCGATCCGTGAAATAAACACGTTGACCATTTTTGAGATGAACTGCCAAATGTACAACTGCTGGTTATCGCTATGAATTGGAAATGAAAAAAATCTGTTTGTGCCGATGTAGCGGCCCATTTGGTATTGTGCAATGTCATCGTTTGTGTTGGCATCAGCTACTCCAAATACAGCCATATCACTGCCTTTGTTGACTTGCAGATGTATTATTGACTTTACTGAATTGCACATTTCTACGTTGGAATGAGCCTGAAATGACTTTGACACCAATGGGTTGTATGGCACTACCCAACGATTATCAATGGTTTTGTCTTGATTTTGCATTCTGATTGTTGCTGTATGGCCATTATCATCCAGCAACGTTATGTTATTTGATCTATGTATCATCTCCTTCAAACACCACATTCATTTGGGACATCCGAGATATTTGGGACATCCGAGATATTTGAGACATTTGGGACATTCGAGATATTAAGGACATTTGGGATATTTAGGACATTTGGGATATTTGGGAAATTTGGGACATTTGATCTGGCCAATCCTGAACATCCACCAAAACCCACTTCCAGAACTGAGAGCAGTTCTGGTCAATCCTTGGGTCCACCAAAACCCACTTCCAGATTATTTTTTTTTCTTACTTTCTCAACGTAGCTGAATGAATAGCACAACATAGAACATACGGTAGCTAGAAGATAGAGATAGATTAAGAGGTTTTTTGGGGTCAAGCTATGAAGCAATATTTTTCCTCATGTCGTGACCTGTAGCTTTGCTCAAGACTTCGAATCGGGATTCTTCACCCCTTAGGTATAATATATTGATGTATATTGAATACTCGAATTTTCGGTATTGACAACGACGCCGTCTCATGGCGAATTTCTCAGTGCTATTGAAATACATAGTGAACAAAATCCAAAATGTCGTCTTGAATTCCATTCGCTGCGTATTTCAATAGTGCTGAACAATTCGCATTGATATGGCGCTTTTGTGCACTGTTCAAAGATATTGTAAGTGACGATTGATTTGGATCCATTTCCACGAAATACGATATTTTCCAGTAAATGACTAGATGATATTTCACCAATGATCAATTTGTGAATAAAAACTACTTGTGCCACTATACTTCGTTCTTTCAAAGTTATCAATTGAAGTAGCATCTTCATACTTTGGTAGGTGGAATCTATTTGGCCATTTTAATTTTCGAAGAGCATAGAGTAAAAATTGTTTCTGGATTGATTCTATCCTTCTGGTCTGACCCTTCATGTGGAGGTTCCAAACTTGTGATCCATATTCAATTATTGGTAATACAAAGGTATAAAAGAGCAATCGGATAGTCCACGGGTCCTTGAAATCACGACCAAATCTTTTGATCCAAGCTAGACTTTATTTGGCTTTTGCTATGATGTATTCAATGTGTGATTTGAAATTGAGTTGACTATCAAGAATAACTCCCAAGTGTTAGGAATTTTCTAAGGGAGGGGCGAGAACGAATTTAACGAAAAAACGAGGACATTTTACTATGAAAAACGAGGACGTTTTCTGTGAAATTCGCAGACATTTTTGAATATTATTTTAAGAAACTAATCCAGAATCCAGAGAAAATCTATTCAATACTTCTTCCCGTAGATTTTTTCGTTTTGATTTACCATTTCTCGTTGAACGCTCAACATACATTCACTCTCCAGATCTAAATTGTGAAAATTGGAATTGAAACGTCGTTAATACGATGACTTACAGCATATTATATAAATGAAGCGAAATACGTTAACAAAAATTTTGTAATCCCTTTTACGGACACATTTTTCAACCGATTTCCGTTTTGATTTTTGCAAATGAAAGATATTTATGCGTAGGTGTGCACAACATAGAAACAAATTTCAAAAAAATTCAAAAAAATTGAAAAAAGTTGAAAAATTCGGACATATGATTTCCCCATATAAAAATGTGAACATTCACATATAAACTAACAAAAATGTTGTAATCCCTTTTACAAACGCATTTTTAAACCGATATTCGTTTGGTTTTTTGTAAATGAAAGATATTTATGCGTAGGTGTGCACAACATAGAGAAAAATTTCAAAACATTTCAAAAAAATTGAAAAAATTTAAAAAATGTTAAAAAAGTTGGACATTTCCTCATATAAAATGTGAAAATTCGCATATTTTCAAAAATATGTAATATCATGTCTCTTTTAAAACCGATTGTTGTTTGGGTTTTTGAAAATGAAAGATATTTATTCATAGATGTGCACAACATGTCATTTCCCCCTGAATAGTTTAGCGGTTGAACTCGATCACAAGTGACATTTTTCTGTGCACTCTGGGCAAACAAAAGTTCATTTTTGTTCCATAGCAACAAAAAACCGCCAAAATGTATTTTTAGCTTCTCATAGTATTAGAAAGTTATAATTATTCAAAATGTAAGGAAGTCGAACATTTTTTATTGCATTGGACTCTATATCCGAAGCAAGTTTACGTATCCGTAGAATTGAGGAAGAATCAACCCAGGTGGCCCTTGAATCCCAAATTAAGCGCCATTTACTCCTCCCATGAAAATAAAAATGATATTTCTTTTGCCCAAAAATCTAAGATAATTGTCGAAATGACATGTCATTCTCAAAGAGGATCCTAGATTTTAGATCGTTTTATACATGTGTGCGAGAAGTGGGGTATACTGGTTTATAGGGGAGGGGGTAAAGCGGGTATAAATTAATTCTTTAAGCGAGGCCCCAAAAAGTATGGGGACATTTTTAACAAAGCGGTGCAACGATGAGACTCTGTGCCCTAACTACGCTATGCAAATCAAATGG
Source organism: Aphidoletes aphidimyza (assembly GCA_030463065.1). Lineage (NCBI taxonomy): Eukaryota > Metazoa > Arthropoda > Insecta > Diptera > Cecidomyiidae > Aphidoletes > Aphidoletes aphidimyza. The sequence continues at coordinate 19,387,339 of CM059997.1, read as the reverse complement.
CGTAGCTTACTTCGTGCCCTAGCGCATTTGTATGTCACTGCACCGCTTTGATTTTTAAACACTTAGGGGGGCATAAGAAGAAGCCCTGCATAAAAACGGGTGTTTGCCAATCAAAGAGTGAGATTTTTCATAATTAGTTCGGTTTTTTCCATGTTTTTATTGGATATTTTTCATCATTTCTACATGTATTTAAACGTACGTAAGAGTACTCAAGCGCATTTGGGCGTATTTAAGCAATCCTACGCGTACTTGAGAGTACTTAATGTCATTCAATGGCATTTTATGGTATTTAAGAATTGTTTAGAGAATTTGAGATGAAATGACAACAGCAAATTTGCGCAGTATTATTACTGAATTACCTATTTTATTTGAGCCATATTGGTATGGCCGTTCCAGAACGGCGTGCATTCAAGTGCACATGATTTGGGTCTTCAGTACATTTTACACAAAAACCGAGCCCATAGTAATCCTTGGTTGTCCTCGATTTTTATTGGATTTGTGATCTGTCATCGATAGATTTTTAAAAATCTTAAATTCAAAATCGAGGACAATGAGTAATGTAAAATTATATTCGATTTTAGAAACTTCTCATTTTTTATTGTCCTCGATTTTTGCATGAATTTTAATACACTTTTTGATCGCAACACTATAAATACGTGAATTTTTGGATTATGTGTTGCCGACCGATTGAATACATCGAGAACAATTGGCAAAAATCGAGGACAATGTATTTAGGTAGCGGTATTTGCCGCTACCTGCCCCCCTCTGGCTACGCCCATGACTGCCTCAGTTTACTCCAGAGATTCACAATTATCTTTTTTGTTGATGTTGACGTCAAAAGAAGTGAATTTACCTCGATTGATTCCTGACATATGAGATTGAAATGATTTCGTTCGGTGGGTCGAAGTCAACTCGAAGTACACGTCAACGCAAGATATATACCTCGTGATTATATTCACCGGTGAATTTTCAAACTCTGGTTTACTCAAATTTCGGGCTTTTTCAGACCATCAAAATTACAATGTTTGCGATTATGCTCGCACAACTTAGGCAATCCTAATGTGTTCTAATTATTACGCAGGAAATAGTTGCCTCAACAAAGTTCCTTAAATCTAATTTCATTTATAATTTCCCTAAACAGCAAGTATTATGCCTGAACGAGATTATTCAGCTAGTGAACAACATTTGTTACTGAGATGCATCAGTTTGATTCAAGGTCGGATTGGACATTGTGCTAAGCTTGGAATTGCGGCGCATATACAATCGGATATTTCACCACTGGGAGATGAGGGATGTGCTGACATGAACGTGAGTTGCATATCAAGCAATTCAATTGACCTTTGCTCACCAGAGAGAATTGATATTCCGAATGGCTGGGAGGCTCCAGCACCACCAATTCAACCAATTCTACAGCCGCTTCGAATTTATGTACCCGAACTAGAGGAGATAAGAATCAGTCCTATTGTGGCTCGTAAAGGTATGTATCTGATTATGATGAGTAGCTTTTATAATTTAATCTTCTATATATTGAACTTTTGATTACAAGAATCATTTATCGAATAAAAAACCTCTTGGTGAATAATCGTGCAGCAACTGAAATTTGTGAACCTAGCCGCTTCACACCTATTTTCATTTTTATCTTGAAAAACAAAAGAAAAATGTCAATGATTTTACTTGGCTAAGGCACGGTATCGCACTAATTTTTCTCCTGCGACACATACCTTGTAAGATTTTTTTTATTGAATCTTTAAATTGACGTCAAAGAAAAACCCATATATATTAAGAGAAAACGTTACTTCTGGTACAAGGTCAAGGCTTCTCAATTGGTTCTACATTGTTTGTATTTTTATTCATAGAATTACCATATTATGTTGAAGATTCTATATTACTTCCATTTGGAACCCAGGGTGAGGAACCCGTTATTCTTAATAGTAAACCACTTGTTTGTGACATTATTTAAGCGTTATGCGAAAACAACCATTTCATCAGTGTGCATTGACATAGTGGCTGCACGAAAAGAAATCTCGAAATTTAATTTAATTTTTTAATTGAAGTCCACCACCCAGCCATTGAACTAACAATATTAAAATGCATTAAGAAAAATGATATAGTTGAAAATGTCAAAACATTCCTTGATTTTCAATCAGCAAACTATGCAGATATCAATGAATCGCTTAAATGCATAGATTGGAATGCTACACTTCAAATCTCAAAAGTAACCTTTAATGATAAAATAGACAAGTTTTATGAACAGATTAATGCAGTTATCAAGAAACATATTCAGGTTAAGAAGCTCAAATCATCAACACACCCTTAATGATTCACTCCACAACTTATTAATTTGAAAAATAGGCTGAATAAATTGCGATCCAGGAGAAAATGGTCAACGGAGGAAAACAAAGAATTTTTGATTAAGCGGACTGAATATAACAGGCTCCTAACAAGAGTCTGACGTTTAATATGCGCCAGGTACTTGTTAGAGTAGTGGTGAGAATTTGCATTAATGTTGCAATATTGAAATCTTGGGTCGAATTCGACACATATCTCAACACATCTCAGACAAACGTGCCGTATTCGACACCAATTGAATTTGTATAAAATAGCGATGTTTTGAGATTGAAAAAAATTGAATGAATAAAAATAAATAAAACATTAACAACAAATAAAACGCATCTCATCGCGATGAAGAGAATTGAAACAACAAATTTGAAGAATTTATCAGTTTTTATCTAACCAATAAGATTAGCAAATACCAATGTATTCTATAGAATACATGTAAAGTCTATTCTCACCACCCTAAGTACACGGCGCTCCTGCCACATATTTTGGCCCAGTACATCAAGAATGCAGCTTGGAATATAATCGAAGTGTAAGAAAGTCATACAACGATTATACTATTGAAATGGAACAAATGATAACTGATGAGCCATTAAACTTTTACAAACACGTAAAATACTTGAACAAATCAAATAATAAATTACCAACTATCATGGAATATAATGGACAGAAATCCAACAACGAATCGGAAATCGCTAATATATTTGCTCAATTCTTCTCTACTGCCTACTCTAGATATAATCCAGATGCAGTGCGTACGTTTGAATCCAATAACAAACACAGAAACGAATTGATTAATCTATGCAGTAACATTTCAAAAGTTGATATAACTGAAGAAACAGTGACGCAAGCAATCAACAACCTACCAAATAACTTGGTTTCAGGCTCGGATGGAATTCCAAACCTATTCATAAAAAATTGTATAGAATCATTAGTGAAACCTATCACACTAATTCTCAGTGAATCCATGAAAACGGCGCAAGTACCTCAATGTTGGAAAACATCGTTTGTGAGACCGATATTCAAAAGTGGATCAAGAAATGACATTAGTAATTACAGAGGTGTGGCTCTCCAATGCGTAATAGCAAAGTTACTAGATTCAATATTAACAGGTCATTTGAATTTTCACATTAAGAACATCATTAATGAAAGCCAGCACGGATTTATAAAAGGAAGATCAACAATTACGAATCTAGTTGAATTTACATCGTCCACATTGAACAACTTGTCGATGAACACTCAAACGGATGCAATCTACATTGATCTAGCAAAGGCATTTGATTCGGTAAATATTGATCTACTGATCCACAAACTCAATGTCATGAGTCTGAACCACGAGATTCTGAAGATGGATTGAAGCCTATCTGAATGGCAGAAAGCAAATAGTAAAAATCGATAATACGAAGTCAATCCCAATTGATGTTACCTCTGGTACAGGTCAGAGCTACCCAATTGCATCACTATTTCTTCAGTTATCAACTTTTGGAATGTTACTGCATAGATTAATCAATTCGTTTCTATGTTTGTTATTGGATTCAAACTTATATACTGCATCTGTATTATATCTAGAGTAAGCAGTAGAGAAGAATTGAGCAAATAAATTCGCGGTTTCTGATTCGTTGTTGGATTTCTGGTCATTAAATTCCATGACATTCGGTAATTTGTCGTTGGATTTGTTCAAGTATTTTACGTTTTGTAAAGGTTTAATGGCACATCGGTTATCTTTTGTTCCATTTCAATGGTTTAATCGTTATCAACTGAAAAACCTCTTGGCGCGGTCAAAACTCGTGTCGCAAAGCGGTGCTGATATCAATTTTGTGACGAGGCTAGCGGGTTATTTTAATTTTAATCGATTTAAAAATATTAATATTTAAATTCCGCTGTTGAAAAATTTGGCTAAAATGTTATCCATAAAAATAAATATAACTCGCTAGCCGCGACACAAAATTGATATCAGCACCGCTTTCGCTTGCGACACAAGTTTTTACCGCGCCAAGATATTTTTCAGTTGATATAAATACTTTTGTATCGGAACAGTCGTAAAAACCATGAAAATGTGAATTATGGAAGATTTTTTTTTGTATTAGATAACACATTTTCATGAAATATCCAGTTTTGAGGCTTCATATTCCATTCAATTGTGGAACATGTTTTTGGAGCATATTGCAATATGGAAGACAATTGTCTATTTCAAATTAGATAGCTGTAAAATTGCAATTTTTAGGATGTTTTTTCACTTCCGACCTCAATATCTCGAAAAAACGAATTTTCCCAGATATAACGCATATGCAGCATTTTTCACCTATTACACCGTGCAACACACACTCTCCCACATGAGAAATTTCGAATGGGTGTTCTTCTGGGGATCGAATATGACCCGACGGTATCTTTGGTTTGACTCTAGAACGTCGGAATTTTTATTTTTTGCAGAGTTTTCAAATCGGAAAATTAAAAAAAAAACTTTTTCCTGGGGCATCTTAGGTATATGAGGACAAATTAGCGATTTTCCCTCAATTTGTGACTCATATACCTAAGATGCCCCAGAAAAAAGTTTTTTTTTTTAATTTTCCGATTTGAAAATTCTGTGGAAGCAAAAAATAAAAATTCTGACGTGCTAGAGTCAAACCAAAGGTACCGTCAGGTCATATTCGATCCCCAGAAGAACACCCATTCGGAATTTCTCATGTGGGAGAGAAAAGTTGCAAATTTGTTGCACGGTGTTATTACCCTAGAATGGTGAAAATTATGAAAAAAAAAGTTCGGCGGAAATTTTAGATAGAGGGCGTTATGTGTCAGACCGATTAGCAACTTTTCAGTTTTTGGCAAAAAAAATTCTCCATGACGAATTATTTTTCAAATTGTTGACATGCAAGTTTAAAAGCTGACCTCAATACCTTTCAAATGATACCCATAACGTTTCTGCATGTGTTGTGGTTGAGGCACAGTGACCGCTGGGAGGGGGAGAAGTTTCTCAAGTTCGAGGACCCCCTGGTCATAGGGTCCCCAGATCGAAAAAGTGTAGAACACAAAATTCATAGCTATATCAACTTCTGTGAGTCTCATCGAAATCGATTGAAAGTACAGACAGACAAACATAGCCCCTTTTCATCATTAAAAATTTGAAAATGTCATAACTTTTGAACGAATCAACCAATTTTGATGATATGGGTATCGTTGGATTCGTGTTCAAAATTAGTATCGAATTAAAGCATATTACAAGAGATTTTGATGAGTTTTCGAGCCGTTTTGGGGAAAAAAAGGGATTTTTCCTACTTTTTCAAACCTCCATATCAGGGGTCATCGGAGGTCAAATTTCGAATTTCGAAACTTTTTTCGCCTCTAATTTCTAAGGCCTTCCCAATGATTCAGCTCATTTTGATCGGTAATATGGTTTGAAAGTTCGAATCTGCGTGTGGCATTGCATGCATACATAGTAGTTGCTTGCGTCACTCGCGTGGATTGCCATCCACAGTGATATGACTTTCTGACACTTCGATTATATTCAGTCCGCTTAATCAAAAATTCTTTGTTTGCCTCCGTTGACCATTTTCTCCTGGATCGCAATTTATTCAGCCTATTTTTCAAATTAATAAGTTGTGGATTGAACCAATTAGGGTGTGATGACGATTTATGAGTCTTAACCTGAACATGTTTGTGAATAACTGAATCAATCTCTTCGTAAAACTTGTTAACCTTATCATTAAAGGGTTTTTTGAGTACTGAAGCAAAACACTCCAATCTATACATGTGAGCGATTCATTGATGTCTGTATAGTTGGCTGATTAAAAATCAAGGAACGAATTGGCATTTTTAATTCTATCATTAGTCTTAATGCATGTTAATATATTGTTAGTTTAATAGCTTGGATGACCCACAATATTCAATAATTGATCAGTCCATAAAGCACATCATCATTCTGTGTCATTGGTCCAAATCAAATCCAACAGTCGGTTTCTTGGTTCTAGATTGTTCTCTCTCAGTAAGGCTCGAGCACACCTCAGGGAGGAGTACTTTCACCTACCTTATGGATCATTGTAATGGACAGCCTCCTCAAAAGGCTCCAATCAGAAGGCTTTAAAGTAACTGGCTATGCTGATGACCTGACGGTAATGTGCAGGGGAAACACCTACACACACTATCAGAAAGGACACAAAGAGCCGTGAAAATAGTCGAAAGATGGTGTAATGAAGTCGGACTATCAGTAAACCCTGATAAATCCGAAATCGTCATTTACACCAGGAAAAGGAAGATAGAGGGCTTCAAAAGCCCGACTATCTTTGGGAAAGAAATCACCAGAAAGAAATCAGCAAAATACCTAGGAGTAATCCTAGACTCAAAGCTGAACTGGAATGAACACATACAGTACAGGGTGAACAAAAGCCCACGGATTTCCTGGAGCTGCAGATCAGCAATAGGAAAAACGTGGGGCCTCTCACCCAAAAGTATATTATGGGTTTACAACACAATAGTTAAACAGATGCTAGCCTACGGTGCCTTCATATGGTGGACAGGCACACACACGGCGGAAGCACGAAAAAAACTAAGCCATTTGCAGAGAATAGCATGTCTGGCGACCACAGGTGCCATGAGCACATCGCCACAAAATGCACTCGAAGCAATGCTGAACCTCCCGAAGCTGGAAAGCTACATAGAGGCAGAAGCTAGAAACACAGCATTTCGTCTTCGACATCACATTAGTGATACGCAAAATCGAACCGCAGCACATATAAGCGCACTGACGCGCCTATACAAGTATCATGGCATTTTAAATGCCAATGATGATACCATAAAACCAACATATATCTTCGAAAGGAACTTTAAAGTATGCATCCCCCAAAGGGACGACTGGAATTCCGGACGAATGAACATAGACCTCCACTCTCATGTCTACTTTACTGATGGATCGGTAAGAGAGAATGGTAGTGGCTATGGAATTCTATATGCAAACGACCACACAATCACGACAGGCCAGTGTGGCTTGTACGCGAATCCCAAACAAACAGAGCAAGCTGCAATACACGCATGTTGTTTTGAAGCTATCAGCAAAAATAGACAAGGTGACATACGCATCTATAGCGACAGCTCCAGCGCCCTCAGTGCACTGAGCAGCTACCGCATAGACAGCGCATTGTTACTGGACTGTATCAATTTAATGTTAATGTTAATGGTCTGCACCGTACAGCGTTTCTTCGCCAGAGCTGGTTTATTAATAAATTTATATAAAAAAAGAAAAAAAAATTATATATACATAATGTACAAACTCTTTTATAATCAATGTCTGCTAGCACCGATCAGTAAATCCATTTACCAACCCTAACGGTTACGGAGTAAAATGCTGCGATTAACTGATTGCAAAATTGATTATTATCACATTTCTCTTCTTAAAGTTTTAAAATATTCAATCAAACGCTTTTTTATGGTATCTGTGCTCACGTTGAAATCAACCAGATATTGATCATAATTGAGGATCTTTTTATCAGAAAATTCATTCAATGTATCAAGCATAAAATTCATTGGTTGGTGTTTCTTGTAATTACATTTTTCAAATGGTATTATTAATAGATTACTACTGCGTGTTTGGTAATGTGGTAAACGGAAATTGATATTTTCTAATAAATGACTAGATGATATTTCACCAATGATCAATTTGTGAATAAAAACTACTTGAGCAACTGTTCTCCGCTCTTTCAAGGTGATCAGATGTAGTAACATTAGCCTATTTTCATACTTTGGTAGGTGGAATCTATCCGGCCATTTTAATTTCCGTAGAGCATAAAGTAAGAATTGTTTCTGGATTGATTCTATTCTTTTGGTCTGTCCTTTCATGTATGGGTTCCAAACTTGCGATCCGTATTCAATTATTGGTAATACAAAGGTATAAAAGAGCAATCGGATAGTCCACGGATCCTTGAAATCACGACCAAATCTTTTAATCCAAGCTAGTCTTGATTTGGCTTTTGCTATGATGTATTCAATGTGTGATTTGAAATTGAGTTGATTATCAAGAATGACTCCCAAGTCTTTGATTTCATTGACTCTCTGGATGACTTCATTTCCAATGATATAGTTATGATTAATTGTTGTACCCATTCGGTGAAACCTCATAATTTTGGTCTTTTTAACATTCAATCTAAGATCGTTACTACTGAAAAAGCCAGAAATGTTATCCAAGTCGTTTTGTAATATCAAGCAATCGTTTTCAGATTCAATATGTTTGGATAGTCTAACATCATCTGCAGATGAAAGTAATGTAGAATCGCATTCAATATAATATGGTAATTCAATGATGAATAATAAAAACAATGTTGCACCAATTGGGTAGCCTTGACCTGTACCAGAAGTAACGTCAATCGAGATTGATTTCGTATTACCGATTTTGACTATTTGTTTTCTACCATTAAGATATGATTCAATCCATCTTAGAATCTCATGCATCAAACCCATAACGTTGAGTTTGTGGATCAGTAGATCAATATTTACCGAATCAAATGCCTTTGCTAGATCAATGTAGATTGCATCCGTTTGAGTGTTCATCGATAAGTTGTTCAATGTGGATGAAGCAAATTCGACCAGATTCGTGATTGTTGATCTTTCCTTTATGAATCCGTGCTGGCTTTCATTAATGATGTTTTTAATGTAAAAATTCAAATGGCATGTTAATATTGAATCTAGTAACTTTGCTATTACGCATTGGAGAGCCTCTTACACCTCTGTAATTACTAATGTCATTTCTTGATCCACTTTTGAATATCGGTCTCACAAACGATGTTTTCCAACATTGAGGTACTTGCGCCGTTTTCATGGATTCACTGAGGATTAGCGTAATTGGTTTCACTAATGTTTCTAGACAATTTTTTATGAATAGGTTTGGAATTCCATCCGAGCCTGAAACCAAGTTATTTGGTAGGTTGTTGATTGCTTGTGTCACTGTTTCTTCAGTTATATCAACTTTTGGAATGTTACTGCATAGATTAATCAATTCATTTCTATGTTTGTTGTTGGATTCAAACTTATGAACTGCTTCTGGATTATATCTAGAGTAGGCAGTAGAGAAGAATTGAGCAAATAAATTCGCGGTTTCTGATTCGTTGTTGGATTTCTGGTCATTAAACTCCATGACATTCGGTAAGTTTAATGGATCATCGGTTATCATTTGTTCCATCTCAATTGTATAATCGTTATAGGCCTTTCTGACACTTCGATTATATTCAGTTCGCTTCATCGAAAATTCCTTGTTTGCCTCTTTTAACCATTTTCTCTTAGACCGTAATAAGGATAGTCCACGGATCCTTGAAATCACGACCAAATCTTTTAATCCAAGCTAGTCTTGATTTGGCTTTTGCTATGATGTATTCAATGATTTCATTGACTCTCTGGATGACTTCATTTCCAATGATATAGTTATGATCAATTGTTGTACCCATTCGGTGAAACCTCATAATTTTGGTCTTTTACTTTTCCGCACATGAAATGTGCTTAGGAAAAGTATTGGTTTTGCCTCAAAAATTCAACTCCACATTGCTTGAGTAAATGAACTCCGATCGGGCTCAAATTTTGACCAGAGTCTCAGTTCATCATGGGAACAAAACTCGATTTTCACTTTTTTCATTTGGATACTCGGTTCTGGTAGCTCCGGTGCAAAATGGCGTCGTCGTCGTCGTCGTCGTCGTCGTAGTCTGTACGTTAGCACAATAACTCTCGAACGGAGTCTCAAATCCCAAAGTGTCAAAAGCAAATTTGTTCAGAATTATTATTGAGCCATATCGGTGTAGCCTTTCCAGAGATATGTGCATTCAAGTGCACGTGAGTCGGGTTTTCAGTACATTTTTACACAAAAACTGATGTTCGCATTTTTGACTCTCCTGACCGTATTTTTCAATGAAAATACATATTGCTTGCGTCATTTGAATGGTATTCAAGCGCGCTTGACGTTTTACATATTGCTACAATGCACAAAATGTATCTTCATGCCGAAAAATCATGGAATATGAATACGTGTGAAAATGAACGAAATTCTTAGAAAATGGAAGTTTGATATGAATATATCTCAAGAAAGGAGTCTCAAATCGCAAAGTGAAGATGGCCAATTTGTTTTATTGTGTCAAAGAATGTTTTGTGTTTTGAACATTTTGCCCATTTTCATGGCAGAACCAATACTTTCTCTCCTGGTCGAGACTGGTCGATAAATGAAATTGTTCAAGAGAAAAATCAAATTCCATATCAATGCGGAAAAGTCAGGATTACGAATGTAATTCAATTTATTTAACATTCAATCTAAGATCGTTACTACTGAAAAAGCCAGAAATGTTATCCAAGTCGTTTTGTAATATCAAGCAATCGTTTTCAGATTCAATATGTTTGGATAGTCTAACATCATCTGCAAATGAAAGTAATGTAGAATCGCATTCAACATAATATGGTAATTCAATGATGAATAATAAAAACAATGTTGCACCAATTGGGTAGCCTTGACCTGTACCAGAAGTAACGTCAATCGAGATTGATTTCGTATTACCGATTTTGACTATTTGTTTTCTACCATTAAGATATGATTCAATCCATCTTAGAATCTCATGCATCAAACCCATAACGTTGAGTTTGTGGATCAGTAGATCAATATTTACCGAATCAAATGCCTTTGCTAGATCAATGTAGATTGCATCCGTTTGAGTGTTCATCGATAAGTTGTTCAATGTGGATGAAGCAAATTCGACCAGATTCGTGATTGTTGATCTTTCCTTTATGAATCCGTGCTGGCTTTCATTAATGATGTTTTTAATGTAAAAATTCAAATGGCATGTTAATATTGAATCTAGTAACTTTGCTATTACGCATTGGAGAGCCACACCTCTGTAATTACTAATGTCATTTCTTGATCCACTTTTGAATATCGGTCTCACAAACGATGTTTTCCAACATTGAGGTACTTGCGCCGTTTTCATGGATTCACTGAGAATTAGTGTGATAGGTTTCACTAATGATTCTATACAATTTTTTATGAATAGGTTTGGAATTCCATCCGAGCCTGAAACCAAGTTATTTGGTAGGTTGTTGATTGCTTGCGTCACTGTTTCTTCAGTTATATCCACTTTTGGAATGTTACTGCATAGATTAATCAATTCATTTCTATGTTTGTTGTTGGATTCAAACTTATTAACTGCATCTGGATTATATCTAGAGTAAGCAGTAGAGAAGAATTGAGCAAATAAATTCGCGGTTTCTGATTCGTTGTTGGATTTCTGGTCATTAAACTCCATGACATTCGGTAATTTGTCGTTGCATTTGTTCAAGTATTTTACATGTTTGTAGAAGTTTAATGGATCATCGGTTATCATTTGTTCCATCTCAATTGTATAATCGTTATAGGCCTTTCTGACACTTCGATTATATTCAGTTCGCTTCATCGAAAATTCCATGTTTGCCTCTGTTGACCATTTTCTCTTAGACCGTAATTTATTCAGTCTATTTTTCAAATTAATAAGTTGTGGGGTGTGATGATGATTTATGCGCTTTGGTCTGAACATGTTTATTGATAACTGAATCAATTTCTTCATAAAACTTATCTACTTTGTCATTAAATGGTATCTTTGAAAGTTGAAGTAAAGCATTCCACTCTATGCATGCAACTGATTCATTGATGTTTGCATAGTTGGCTGATTGAAAATCAAGGAATGTATTGGCATCTTCAATTCTATCATTGGTCTTGATGTATTTTAGAATTTTCAGCTGAGTGGCTGGGTGGTGACACTCAATTTTCAATAATTGATCAATACATACATCACATTTTATCAAGTCGGTGTCGAAACTATCCACATTTGCTGGAGAAACTATCCCCTCAAAGCAACGTGAGCATCATATGGCTACCAGCACACAGTGGCATTTACGGCAACACAATTGCCGATTTAGCCGCAAAGTATGCTGCAAGTCAGCCGATGATAGGACCAGAACCTTTCCTACCAATTAGCAAAGGAACTGCAAAAAAAACGAATGATGAATGGCTCACAAAGCAAACCATCAACTCGTGGAACAATGAGCAGCGCTGCGAACATACAAAAAGCTTTGTAGAACGGGTCAACACAGACCTGACAAAGCAATTATTGAACATGTCTAAAACAGACACACGCATATGCATAGGGCTCATCACGGGTCACTGTAAGTTGAACAATCACCTTACTAAACTCCGTCTGAGAGACGACCCTGATTGTGACCTATGTGGTAGAAGTATAGAAACCGCGAAACACATTGTTTGCGATTGCAATGCACTTGCGATCAAAAGACAAAGTATATTTGCAAACCCTATAATGCAACCAGCCGATATCGGGAAAACCCCACTACACAAGCTAGTGTTATTTTATAAAAAATGCAGTGAAGAAAATTCACATCTCTCACGAGTCTTCATATGAACTACAGTATGGAATTAACACCACACGAATCAGGTTTATCGCAAAACACTAAATAGCGTACGCGATGAGCTTCGGCTTCCTGAACAAATCCAATCCAATCCAAGGCTCGAGCGATCACATCTGTATACATTAAATTCATTTGGAAATACATCTGATGATGGGATAGTATCGTCAAGGTTAGTTTCACATGACATGTAGACCTTAAAAAAGGAAATCAGTATATTAGCGATTCTGGTAATTTGGTTCGAAGCCCATCAACATTGTGGCAATAAATTTTTGTGACAATATGAACTCTCAGCTGTCTATTTTGTTGTTTCATTTGTCCATATTTCATTAATTTGCTTCTTAAGTGAATTTATTTTCTCAATGAATATGTCCGCTGTTGAATCATTGATCAGCGTCACAGTGCGATGACAAGGCTCACTTTAAAGGGTTTTTTTTCTGGCAGAGAATGTTGGAGAGAGACGGATAGATACAGATGTATATTTCCATCTCTTTTCGTTCTGTGTTCACATCTAAAAAAAACCCTACAAAGTGAGCCTTGTCATCGCAGTGTGATCAGCGTTATCAAAATTTTGCATTTTTAATAGCAACATATATTCCAGAACCTGGATTTCATCTGTTTTGTTGTTTTACTCAATAAACTTGGTGTTGAAAAGGTATTCTTTGATAGTTTGGATGAGGATATTGTGGTTGCCACTGGTTCTGTATTGGTTGTTGAAATGGTAGTTGAAAGTGTGGTTGGAATTTTTGCTGGAATTGTGGTGGAATGAAGTGGTCGTTGTTCATATAATGATAGGGATAATTTTGATGGTCTTGATAATTGTGTCTAAATATCGGCACATACGGTACATAATGATTTGAACGATTGAAAAGGTAATTTTGATAATAATTCTGCCTATGAAAATTATTATTATGGTGAACACGATTGTAGTTACGGTAATTATTGACATTTCGATGGTCAAATCGAGTACCAGTATTTTGATTCGGTTTTTTTTAGTAAGATGTTTATTTGGATTGGGAGATCTTTTATTTTTATGATTTACTTTAATTTTTTCTTTTGTGAGTTTTGATTTTTTGGTTCATTTCGTTGGGTCACAAACTTTATTTTCATTTATTTTTACTCTAAATTTATTTAATTTTACTTTTAGGCTACCTCAATGTCTTGGAACACGGTGGATCTGGCTGGAAAAAACGATGGGTGGTAAGACTGTATATAATAAATTTTTTTTGGAAAATCTAGAGTGCGCACCGAGCATATATCGACTGTTCGATAACTGCTGTATATAAAATCAAATGAAAAACCTCTGAACGAGGTAAAAATCGAGTGACAAAAGCAAAATGCAAAATACAAAATTTGTGATATGAAATTTGTGCCGAAAAAGAGTTATTTGAATTTTGTAAACAATTTTTCAGTGCATTAGTGCGTTCGGTGCGTTGCTGAAATTGTGTTTTTTTTCCTATCAAAAACACATCACAACACACCGAACGCACCGAACGCACTAATGCACTGAAAAATTGTTTACAAAATTCAAATGACTTTTTTTCGGCACAAATTTCATATCACAAATTTTGTATTTTGCATTTTGCTTTTGTCACTCGATTTTTACCTCGTTCAGAGGTTTTTCATTTGATATCATAGATTTTGGCAATGCATGCAATTTCAATGTGTGCGCTCATTGAAATTATATTAAATGAAACCACAAACTGAATATTGACAATGAATGTCTTGCATTTTCGAATTTTTGCTATTATTTTGCATTGTACGAGTGAAAATGTATTGAAAATACTGATTACTTTGGATGAAAATTTTATTTGGCTCCCTTTAATTTGCTGTAAAAATCGAATTAAATATTATTACAAGTATTTGATCCCCGAAATTAGTGCATATGTGCCAAAAAATGCATTTTTCGGTGTTTTTATGGTGAATTTTGAATAAATATGTCAATATCTCGAAAAAACGAATTTTGTGGGATATATGCGATATGGCTTATTTTAGATCAGGGTTAGGGCCAATAACCCTGAAAATATGAATCAAAAGTCTTGGGTCATTTTCGAGCAAATGACCAAAAAGTGGAGAAAAAATCTGCAAAAAGTGGCCGTATTTCAGTTTTTGGCCAAGAATGGCCTACCAACTTGAAAATTTAAAATTCAAGTGGGTGTCATTTGGAAGCTTATCTCAATACCTTTCCAACGATATGCGTATGTCTGAGAAATATCGAGTGGTTCGGCCACAGTGGCTGTGGCCGTGGTGGTCACTTTTTGGCCTCTAGAGGCCGGCCACGGCCAAGATGGCGGCCAAATCAAAAACTTCCAGAACAAAAGTTGCTTAGTTTTTCATGTACTACAATCCCTGAAAGTTTGAAAAAAATCGGGAGATGGTACGAACATACATACATACATACATACCCAAAAAATATTATAAATTGATAGATGGAGGCGCCACGAATAAAATTCAAATGGCCATAACTTTTCAACGTATGGTCCGATTTTAATGGTTGGGATGTTGTTGGATTCGTATTCACGCGTAGAATCATAGAATATCAGGTTCAAAAATATTTAATCTATTTTTACCCGGGTTATGGCCGAAAATCTGAAAATTAGCCGAAATTTTTCCACCGCGATATCTCCACTTGTGGTTGATAAAATTTCGAGTGTGTATACTTTTTTTGCGCTAATTTTCAAAGACCTTTCAGATGGTATATGACACAAATCGCTCGGACTCATAGATACAAAGTTCGAAACTTGCTGTATATATACTGAGTAGACTTTTCGCACTGGAGGTGCTTTCGTCACTCGTGTGGACTGCCGTCCACTGTGAACAGTGCTCAGTTTTACTAGATCAATTCGCGTTCTTGAGAAAAATCTAAATTGTCATGTTCTTCAAAAACCCAGACCATTTTGGTTGAAAAAAGCATACAAAGTTCGAATAAAGCGAATAACGAAAATATTTCCCGAAGAGCAGGGATTTCATTTTTGTACACGAGGGCGCGTCGTCGTGTACAGTGCCCGAAATAATTATAGCCGAATTTTAATTTTCATGAATATTTTTCACAATATCTCTTGAATCTACATAAAGTTGGCCTGAAAACATGTGGAAATAAAAAAAACAAGCACCAAAATACTTTTTTGGAAAAATCAGATCGATTTAATCACTTTATTTCTCAATTTATCGATATTTTTATAAAAATAGTGAGAAATAATTATAGCGGAATTTCACCTTTCTGGCATCTAAATCACATGAATCATCAAAACCTATATTAGATATGACTAATATTTAGTTTCTTTGCCTTTTTTATCACTCAATGCCTGCGTTCGACGTGGTAAACTGTCAAACAGTTTTTGAATTTGGCTTTGTGGGATTTCGTGCCACGCTTTTACAATGGATTCTTTCAACTCGACTTTATTCGCGTATTGACGGCCGTTCCGGTAAACTCCTCGAGCCAAAATCGACCAAACATTTTCGATGATGTTCATATCAGCAGATTTTGGTGGCCATTTGTCGAGAATATCAATGTTTTTCGCCCTTCAAAACGCCAAAGTAGATCTGGCAACATGAACTGGGGCGTTGTCTTGTTGAAATTTCCATGCTGGGCCAGCCAAATCGTTTCCATAAGCCGGCAAATGTTGCGAAATCATTCGTTGATGATCAACAGTTTTCATTCTGGTATCAATGAAAGTTATATCACTATTATTTTGATAACCAATGGCAGCTCAAATCATGACGGATTCACTGCCAGATTGAAGTTTGCTGAAATTTTTTTCCTCGGTTCGCAAATCGTGCCAATAGTAAGCGAATCCGTGTGGACCATCCAGATTGAACTTTTTCTCGTCGGAAAAAATGATTTTGCGCCACTGGTTTTGGCCCATATTCGATTTTGTCAACTTGGACTTTCGAATTGTTCAAAATTTGTTGAACGCGTCGCACACCAATTCCCAGTTGATTTTCAGACTTCAGTTCAGCTGCAGACTTCAAACTATTGGCTGTGTTTCGAATGAGTCGACGTTTTTCAGCCGCTGAGATGATCGGACGACGACCGCTGGACACTTTTTTTCCCTAATTCTCGCGATCTTTCAAATAATTGCGAACCACTTTTTCACATCGATTGATTTTTTGAGCAATTTTGTACGTTGGAAGATTTGTGTGGTCATTTAATGTCGATATTTTGGCCTTTTCGACCTCGCTCAGCCGTTTGCCACGTGGCATTGTAACTTGCGCTACTGTTGCACAGGAAATGAGCCAATATCAATTTATAACGGTAAATTTTGTTAGTGCGAATCACATTCTAACAAGAAACGAGCATTTATATTGAGAACTAACACCAGAGGCGTTGAAATGTGACATTCGGCTATAGTTATTTCGCGCCAGTTTTTGAAAAAAGTCAATAAATTGAGAAAAGTGATTAAGTCGATCTGATTTTTCCAAAAAAGTATTTGGTAACTTGTATTTTTTATTTTCCCATGTTTTCAGGCCAACTTTATTTAGATTTAAGGATTATTGTGGAAAATATTCATGAAAATAAAAATTCGGCTATAATTATTTCGGGCACTGTACGATCTTGACAATTGTGCGAACGAGCCATAACGTTTGACTTTGTTTTTTGATAATACTATTTTAATTTAAACGTTTCTATGTTTTATTTGTGGAACTACTACACCAGTCATTAAATGATATAAATAAGTAAACAAACTTCTTATTCTGGTGTAAAATTGCGTTTTATTCGCAAACGTTTTCGAAAGCCATGCTTTCATCATCAGGCGAGCTGAAAAACCTTTTTCAGCTCGCCTGATGATGAAAGCATGGCTTTCGAAAACGTTTGCGAATAAAACGCAATTTTACACCAGAATAAGAAGTTTGTTTACTTATTTATATCATTAAACGTTTCTGTTAAACCTCTTTCTGAGCGATTGTTTCCCCGAAGATTTTGCTCAGACTGTTTGTTGGTCCACAACTTTCGAGACCAGTTTACTCTACCCTGAAGACCACCTACTCGAGAACCTATGGTTCTGAGGGTTCAATTTTAACCCTATAATGAACCAATGTTACTTCATTTATACCCTTGCAAACAAGATTCCTAAGTTAAAAATATTATCTTTATATTCTAATATTGACCAAACAATACTTTCAAATCGATGAAATATGGACATCCATATAAATCTATAGATTCTTATTTGAACTAGAGTGCGTCATTGAGAAAGAATGGGAGAGAAATAGTGGGAGAGACTTTTTGATGATGAAGGGGAAATTTGTCACTACAATACTGGAAAAATACGGCAGCGACAGAGCTGTTGAAATATGCAATTCATTACATATTGTAATCATTACCATTACTTTAATGGAAAAAGTAATTGTTTTTTGTTCAATTACCATTGCAATTGTATTTGTTAATTGTGAAAAAAATTGAGTAACCGGTGTATTGTTTTCGCTCACGAACTGACACTACGGTTTTGTTTATGTATCACAGCATTTGTCATTGGTAGTTCCCGTTATTCTTAATAGTATACCACATATTTGTGACATTTATTCAGGGATGTCATGTCGAAAACTTCGTGTAGTATTCGACATGTTGTCGACGTCGAATACCTGTGGTAAAATACCTCATCAAAAACATGTATTCTACATGAAATCGTCGAAAACTCCCAAAAAGATTTTTTGTACAATTACATGAAGAATAAATGGATTTATGTGAAAAAATACAGCTTAATTTTTATTTTTACTTAATAAATGAAAATTTTGTATGGATTAAAAACGAGTTCTTTATGTTTAAAATCCTTGTTTTATTTCGCCATCGATTATGAATTTAAATCCATACCAATGTAATATTGGCCGTCCACCTTTCGCACACAGAGAAAAGTGGTATGGATAATTTAAAACGTTCTTGGTCAATCAACATGTGACCACATATGAGGGCAGTGGAATTGCAGAATGGATCGATTCATCTTTCATTCATCAAAACAAATTTTCATCGATTATTTCTGGCATAATCATTCTGGAAACAAAAGGGCTATCCATTCAAGACAGTTCAGTTGATTGCAATCACAGAGCCGAGCGACCAAAATTTCAAACGTCTCAATCCAAATGAATTCACACTCATCTGATATTGCCCATCAACAAAATCTGATGTCGAACGATCGTTTTTGCAATATGGAAACGTTTCTACACAAAACCGTCGCCCATTCACTTTCGAAAATTTGAAAGAAACACTATTGTTAACGCAATGATTTTTCGGAGTGAAAAAATATATAAAATAATGAACGCTACAGTTAATGTGATGATAATTTTGTTTATGTATGTGCATATTCTCAGCAACAAATTTGATATTTGAGCATATTTTCTTGTTTTTTGCTGCATATTCGGCTGCATATTTGATTGGTTTTTCGAACATATTAATGAGCATAAAACGGGTTTTTTAAGAGCATATTAAAACTTGCCCTGATCATCATTATTATTAGTTGACATTCTGACAGTTTAATGGATATTTCAGTATCATAAACACAGAATTTTATTGAACTAAATACTCTCATTTCAACGTTTTGTTGAACAACACACTTCATAACATTTTCACATATAATTCAACGACAAACTTAATTTCAGAGAAACAAAATAAATTTAAGTAAGTGTATTCAAAAACATTATTTAAATAATGTTTCTTCGCCTTTTTTTGTGGGACAATTCAAAATTTTACATTTACCCATTGCCAACGATGTTGATGCTTTTGTTTTGTTGACATAAAAAAATGACGCGCCAAAACAAATGAGCCAGAGTGAATTTGGCGTTTAACACATCATATTCAGCTTTTTTACAACAGCCATGAAGGTGTTGTAAAAGTTTCGCATGTTATTTGACTATACTAATGTCCACTGGATTCATTTGTCAAATTGTGTCACAAGAACAATATTTAAGTTAGAGTTGCTGGAAAGGTGATAAACACTCCGGACAAGCTGAAAACAATGTGTGTATGGGAAAATTATGATCCAGTGAAACTTTTGGACGAGCTTGAACATGGATACATTGGTCTATCGGCCATGCTTTGACATCATATTTTGTATTATATCACACCTTGTTTGTTATTGAATTTCAATGCGATTGATACATTTTTCAAGAAAACGCTGTGCTTTTTTCAACTTGTTTATGATCAACTTTGCGTTACCAAATACTTTTTTTTCCGACTAAAGATTAATCAAATCCTTGCACAATAAATTGCCAACATAGGTTCTGACATAGCCTCCAAGGTCTCCGATGACCCCCCGCTCCCCTTAAGTTTTGGGACCGCATGTGAATTCATGGACCCTAGTTGAATTGACCTAGCTGTTGACCTTTTTTGTTTTTTTTTTTTGGTCCTCAACTTTTCCTTAATTCGGCAGTGTCAGAACCAATGATTGCCAAGCTTTATTGCATATCAGTTGCATTGTCACTAATACAAAAATGGAATTTTTCGCTGCCCAGAGCTGTAGAGAAATCATTTCTTTTGTAATTAAATACACATTTTTTCATTGACAATTACTAATGGTAATTGTAATTGAAAATCCATTACTAAACTCAATGTAATTGTAATTGTTGATGAAATTCATTTCATTACATTTTGCTCACACCATCTACTCAGAGCAAACTTTTTCCGCCTCGAGCGTGGACCGTTTCATTTTCTACGCTTCATCTACACACAAATGTTTGATCTACTTTCCACTTTGGTCTCTACTCTACTTGAGACCAATCAACTTCTGTATGTTGTTCGATCCTGGGTTTCGAGTTTCAGGCTTCGACCGTAATTGTGGCTACAATGTCCCATTGAAGAAATTATAGAATGTCACAATGATGTCCCATATCCCAAACCTAATTCATTTCCAATTCCACTCTTTCGTTCAGATCTGAAGGCTTGGGATATGGGACATTATTGTGACATTCTGTAATTTTTTCATTGGGCCACAATTACGGAAGTAGCCACAATAAGCCCGAAACCTGGGATCAACACAAGTCGATTGATCTCAAGTAGAGTAGAGACCAAAGTGGAAAGTAGATCGAACATTTGTGCGTAGATTAATCGGAAAATGAAATGGTCCACGCTCGAGGCGGAAAAAGTTTGCTCTGCTCCACAACTTATTAATTTGAAAAATAGGCTGAATAAATTGCGATCCAGGAGAAAATGGTCAACGGAGGCAAACAAAGAATTTTTAATTAAGCGGACTGAATATAATCGAAGTGTCAGAAAGTCATATAACGATTATACCATTGAAATGGAACAAATGATAACTGATGAGCCATTAAACTTTTACAAACACGTAAAATACTTGAACAAATCAAATGATAAATTACCAAATACCATGGAATATAATGGACAAAAATCCAACAACGAATCAGAAATCGCTAATTTATTTGCCCAATTCTTCTCTACTGCCTACTCTAGATATAATCCAGATGCAGTGCGTACGTTTGAATCCAATAACAAACACAGAAACGAATTGATTAATCTATGCAGTAACATTCCAAAAGTTGATATAACTGAAGAAACAGTGACGCCGTAAATCAACAACCTACCAAATAACTTGGTTTCAGGCCCGGATGGAATTCCGAACTTATTCAAAAAAAATTGTGTAGAATCATTAGTAAAACCTATCACACTAATTCTCAGTGAATCCATGAAAACGGCGCAAGTACCACAATGTTGGAAAACATCGTTCGTAAGGCCGATATTCAAAAGTGGATCAAGAAATGATATTAGTAATTACAGAGGAGTGGCACTCCAATGCGTAACAGCAAATATATTGGATTCAATATTAACAGGTCATTTGAATTTTCACATTAAGAACATCTTTAATGATAGTCAGCACGGTTTCATAAAAGGAAGATCAACATATACGAATCTAGTTGAATTTGCATCGTCCACATTGAACAACTTGTCGACAAATACACAAACTGATGCAATCTATATTGATCTAGCAAAGGCTTTTGATTCCGTAAATACTGATCTACTGATCCACAAACTCAATGTCATGGGTCTTAACCACGAGATTCTAAGATGGATTAAATCCTATCTAAATGGCAGAAAGCAAATAGTAAAAATCGATTATACGAAGTCAATCCCAATTGATGTTACCTCTGGTACAGGTCAGGGCTATCCAATTGGAGCCACACTATTTTTATTATTTATCATAGAATTACCATATTATGTTGAAGACTCTACATTACTTTCATTTGCAGATGATGCTAGACTGTCCAAACATATCGAGTCTGAGAACGATTGCTTGAAATTGCAAAATGACTTAGAAAACATTTCTATCTTTTTCAGTCGTAATGATCTTAGATTGAATGTTAAGAAGACCAAATTGATGAGGTTCCACCGAATGGGTACAATGATTGATCATAACTATATCATTGGAGACGAAATCATCCAGAGAGTCAACGAAATCAAAGACTTAGGAGTTATTCTTGATAGTCAACTCAATTTCAAAACACACATTGAATACATCATAGCAAAAGCCAAATCAAGACTAGCTTGGATCAAAAGATTTGGTCGAGATTTCAAGGATACGTGGACCATTCGATTACTCTTTTACACATATGTATTACCAATACTTGAATATGGTTCACAAGTTTGGAACCCCTACATGAAGGGTCAGACCAGAAGAATCGAATCAATCCAGAAACAATTTTTACTCTATGCACTTCGAAAATTAAAATGGCCAAATAGATTCCACCTGCCAAAGTATGAAGATAGGCTGATGCTGCTTCAATTGATAACTTTGGAAGAACGTAGAATGGTGGTCCAAGTGATTTTTATTCACAAATTGATCATTGGTGAAATATCATCTAGTCATTTACTGGAATATATCGTATTTCGTTTACCTCATTACCAAACTCGCAATAACAATCTATTAATAGTACCATTGGAAAAGTGTAATTATAGAAAATATCAGCCAATGAATTTTATGCTTGATACATTTAATGAATTTTCTGATAAAAAGATTCCCAATTGTGATATATATTTAGTTGATTTCAATGTGAGCACAGATACCATAAAAAAGAGATTAATTGAATATTTTAAAACTTCAAGAAAATAAATGTAATAATCAATTTTGAAATCAGTTAATCGCAGCGTTTTGCTCCGTAACCGTTAGGGTTGGCAAATAGGTTAACTGATCTGTGCTATCAAACATTGATTATAAATAAATTTGTACAAATTTTATACACATTTTTGTAATTTATAATAAACCACCTCTGGCGAAGAAACGCTGTATGGTGCAGACCATTAACATTAAAAAAATAATCGATGAAAATTTGTTTTGATGAATGAAAGATGAATCGATCCATTCTGCAATTCCACTGCCCTCATATGTGGTCACATGTTGATTGACCAAGAACGTTTTAAATTATCCATACCACTTTTC
Organism: Aphidoletes aphidimyza; assembly: GCA_030463065.1. Lineage (NCBI taxonomy): Eukaryota > Metazoa > Arthropoda > Insecta > Diptera > Cecidomyiidae > Aphidoletes > Aphidoletes aphidimyza. The sequence continues at coordinate 19,364,216 of CM059997.1, read as the reverse complement.
TCTGTGTGCGAAAGGTGGACGGCCAATATTGCATTGGTATGGATTTAAATTCATAATCGATGGCGAAATAAAACAAGGATTTTAAACATAAAGAACTCGTTTTTAATCCATACAAAATTTTCATTTATTAAGTAAAAATAAAAATTAAGCTGTATTTTTTCACATAAATCCATTTATTCTTCATGTAATTGTACAAAAAATCTTTTTGGGAGTTTTCGACGATTTCATGTAGAATACATGTTTTTGATGAGGTATTTTACCACAGGTATTCGACGTCGACAACATGTCGAATACTACACGAAGTTTTCGACATGACATCCCTGAATAAATGTCACAAATATGTGGTATACTATTAAGAATAACGGGAACTACCAATGACAAATGCTGTGATACATAAACAAAACCGTAGTGTCAGTTCGTGAGCGAAAACAATACACCGGTTACTCAATTTTGTCCATCGCAAAAATATCATATATAAAAACCAATCAATTGCTTTCGTCACTCGTGTGGACTGCCGTCCTCTGTGATCTATTATACGGATTCAGTGGGGACGCTGTGCATTTTATTACACATTTCATGTTCAAAGCTAGATGATACAAAGCGTTTACAGATTCTTTTCAATTCAGTTTCTTACGGATTCGTTTGAACGTTCTACTATAGTAGAATTACAGTCTACTGACTGTGTCACTTGAATTTTCAATCCCATATACTTAAAAAATCCCGAAAAATCCCCTCTAATACTATGCAGTCCGCTATAATCCTCATCCAAACTTAGTATATATCTAAGCTGTCAACTCAAATTTGATGTTTTAAAACCATTAACACAACAGGATTCGATCATGTAAATAATAAAAACTTCAAAATTATCATTACGATCTGTAAGGAACTGAATTTTAATGGTTAATGGTTAATGGTTAATGGTTAATGGCCATACAGCGTTTCTTCGCCAGAGGTGGTTTATTATAAATTTACAAAAAAATGTGTTCAAAAATGTACAAATTCATTTATAATCAATGTTTAGCACCAATCAGTTCACCTATTTGCCAACCCTAACGGTTACGCTGCGATAAACTTATTGCAAAAAATTGATTATTACATTTATTTTCTTGAAGTTTAAAAATATTCAATTAATCTCTTTCTTATAGTATCTGTGCTCACATTGAAATCAACTAGATATATATCGCAATTGAGAATCTTTTTATCAGAAAATTCATTGAATGTATCAAGCATAAAATTCATTGGCTGATATTTTCTATAATTACACTTTTCCAATGGCACTATTAATAGATTACTACTGCGAGTTTGGTAATGAGGTAAACGAAATACGATATATTCCAGTAAATGACTAGATGATATTTCACCAATGATCAATTTGTGAATAAAAATCACTTGGGCCACCATTCTACGTTCTTCCAAAGTTATCAACTGCAGGAGCATCAGCCTATCTTCATACTTTGGTAGGTGGAATCTATCCGGCCATTTTAATTTTCGAAGAGCATAAAGTAAGAATTGTTTCTGGATTGATTCTATTCTTCTGGTCTGACCTTTCATGTAGGGGTTCCAAACTTGTGATCCATATTCAAGTATTGGTAATACGAAGGTGTAAAAGAGCAATCGAATGGTCCACGGATCCTTGAAATCACGACCAAATCTTTTGATCCAAGCTAGTCTTGATTTGGCTTTTGCTATGATGTATTCAATGTGTGATTTGAAATTGAGTTGACTATCAAGAATAACTCCCAAGTCTTTGATTTCATTGACTCTCTGGATGACTTCGTCTCCAATGATATAGTTATGATCAATCATTGTACCCATTCGGTGAAACCTCATCAATTTGGCCTTCTTAACATTCAATCTAAGGTCATTACGACTGAAAAAGATAGAAATGTTTTCTAAGTTATTTTGTTATTTCAAGCAATCGTTCTCAGACCCAATATGTTTGGACAGTCTAGCATCATCTGCAAATGAAAGTAATGTAGAATCACATTCAACATAATATGGTAATTCTATGATAAATAATAAAAACAATGTAGCTCCAATTGGGTAGCCCTGACCTGTACCAGAGGTAACATCAATTGGGATAGATCAATATTTACGGAATCAAAAGCCTTTGCTAGATCAATATAGATTGCATCAGTTTGTGTATTTGTCGACAAGTTGTTCAATGTGGACGATGCAAATTCAACTAGATTCGTAATTGTTGAGCTTCCTTTTATGAATCCGTGTTGACTATCATTAATGTGAAAATTCAAATGACCTGTTAATATTGAATCCAATATTTTTGCTGTAACGCATTGGAGTGCCACTCCTCTGTAATTACTAATATCATTTCTTGATCCACTTTTGAATATCGACCTACATACGATGTTTTCCAACATTGGAGTACTTACGCCGTTTTCATGGATTCACTGAGAATTAGTGTGATAGGTTTCACTAATGATTCTATACAATTTTTTATGAATAAGTTCGGAATTCCATCCGGGCCTGAAACCAAGTTATTTGGTAGGTTGTTGATTGCTTGCGTCACTGTTTCTTCAGTTATATCAACTTTTGGAATGTTACTGCATAGATTAATCAATTCATAGATTAATTAATTTCAATGGTGCTTAACATTCCTATCTCGGTAATGTAAACGATGTGGTAGTCTCGCAAGACCACGCCATCTCGTTTTGCCATGATCAAATTAAACATTAATGTTTGTATTTTTGCATGTTATCTCTACACAGTTCGCCACCAGTGTGGACGCAATAGCGAAGTCGATTGCTCTCTTACACAAGTAAATAACATAGCAATATAGATGAATATAGATGGCGTGAATTCTATTTTCAACTAATTTATTCGAACCGTTAGGCACCATTGATTAATTTAGATTTTTTGAAAAAGAACTGTCAAACGTACTACATCGAAAATACTGTGCTCTACAAATTAATAATATAAAATACATTATCAAATCAAAATAAAATTGCAAAATTGTTTGAAAACAAAAGTTTGAATACTCTTCTATCTGAAAATATAGGAATTCATCCAATTTTGTTTTAAAAAAAAACTCATAAATCAATATTAAACCATTAACATTTCACATTGTTTACATTATTGTTGTTGTTGATGCAAAATGCCAGAACCACATTGTTGCGTGAAAAACAATTGTAAGGGTGAAAGATATGCAGAACTCAAACTTAATTGCATGTATTGCGGGAATCAAGTTTATATCCAATGCATGAGAGAAAGGAAAAATAATGAAAAAATTGTGAAAAGTGTATTAAAAATTTTTGGTCTGGCGACATCAGCTCATGATGGAACATTTATTGTAAATACATATGACAATGAAATGTTAACAAAATTCAATGACACATTCACAATGGATTCACCATTTGCCATAACTTGTGAAGTGTGTTCAGACAAATTCAAAAAAGTCTTTAATGCAAATAATCAACAACAACATCAACAAAACGCATCGTCATCACCCCGTTCAGAGCCATCGTTGTCAGAAATGGCATTACCCAGTAACATAACCAACAATCAAACTGACCAATTTGCCATATATATTTCAAAGTGCAAACCAACGACAACATGTGATAAATTAGCTGCATATATCACACATAAAACATCTTTAGTTAACGATACCAATTTTTCAGTTGAAATTTTAACCAAGAAAAGTCAAAAGCAACATAAACTCAATTTTGTGTCGTTCAAAATTAATGCATCAACCAAAGATGATTATGATGTTATTATGAATAGTGATTTATGGGGATCTGGTGTTAATGCTGTGCCCTTTGTTCCACCTCAAAAACCACCAAAACCATTAAGAAAAAAAACTAACATGGATTCAAAACAAAAACAAAAGCAGCAAAAAGTCCAACCGCAACAACAACAACAGCAAAAATTTTCATCACAAAATGACAAATTTTATAAAAATAAGCAGAATCAAAATAATGGTACTCGATTTGACCATCGAAATGTTGATAATTACCGAAACTATAACCGTGTTCACCATAATAATAATTTTCACGGGCAGAATAATTATCGAAATATAAACGGTTTCAATCGATCAAATCATTTTGTACCGTATACGCCGATATTTAGACACAATTATCAAGACCATCAAAATTTTCCCTATCATTATATGAACACCGACCAGTTTATTCGACCGCAATTCCAGCCACAATACCAGCAACAATTTCAACAGCATTTTCAACTACCACTTCAACCACCAATCCAGAACCAGTGGCAACCACAACATTATCCAACATATCAAAGACAACCATTTCACCACCAGTTTTCTCAATAAACAACAAAACGGATGCAATTGAAGTTTTAGAATATATGATGCTACTAGAAATGCAAAATTTAGATAAGGTGCCGATCAATGATTCAACAATTGACATATTTATAGATAAAATAAATTCACTTCAGATGCAAGTGAATAAAATCCAGAAAGATACCGCAAAACCAACAACAAAATTAACAGCTAAGAGTTCATATTGCAGAGGCAACAGCCTAGACAGTTTTCATAAGATTTACTGCCACAATGTTAATGGGCTTCGTACCAAATTACCAGAATTTTTTGCTAATATATTAATTTCTCCTTTTAAGGTTTACATGTTATGTGAAACTAACCTTGATGACACAATTCCATCATCAAATGTATTCCCGAATGATTTTAATGTATACAGATGTGATAGGTCGACCCTTACTGAGAGTAATCAATCAAAAAAGAAGAAAAGTGGCGGTGGAGTTTTGATTGCAATTCATGAATCATTAAATTCTAACCTAATAGGAAATGGTGAAGCATTTGGTACAGAATTAATTTGCGTTCAGGTGAACCTTGGAGATTTTAATTTATTATTATTAGAATCATACATCAGACCAGGCTCACCATTGGCAGTCTACCAAGCAAATATGAATGCAATGAAATCATTTACATCTACAGCTAAAGCAAATGATACAATTATACATTCTGGTGACTTTAACTTGAGAGATTTATCATGGCTGACTGATGACGTAGACAATCCGCAAATTGCTTTCCCTCTAAATGCAACCAGCAAAGAGCAAACCACAATTATTGATTCGTGTCACGAACTTGGACTACATCAAATCAATAAATATTACAATACAAACAACCGACTATTGGATTTGGTTTGGACAAACGACACCGACTTGGTCATTTGAATTTTCACATTAAGAACATCATTAATGATAGTCAGCACGGTTTCATAAAAGGAAGATCAACAATTACGAATCTAGTTGAATTTGCATCATCCACATTGAACAACTTGTCGACAAATACACAAACTGATGCAATCTATATTGATCTAGCAAAGGCTTTTGATTCCGTAAATACTGATCTACTGATCCACAAACTCAATATCATGGGTCTGAACCACGAGATTCTAAGATGGATTAAATCCTATCTAAATGGCAGAAAGCAAATAGTAAAAATCGATTATACGAAGTCAATCCCAATTGATGTTACCTCTGGTACAGGTCAGGGCTATCCAATTGGAGCCACACTATTTTTATTATTTATCATAGAATTACCATATTATGTTGAATGTGATTCTACATTACTTTCATTTGCAGATGATGCTAGACTGTCCAAACAATTTGAGTCTGAGAACGATTGCTTGAAATTACAGAATGACTTGGAAAACATTTCTATCTTTTTCAGTCGCAATGATCTTAGATTGAATGTTAAGAAGACCAAATTGATGAGGTTTCACCGAATGGGTACAATGATTGATTATAACTATATCATTAGAGACGAATTCATCCAGAGAGTCAATGAAATCAAAGACTTGACTTCAAATCACACATTGAATACATCATAGCAAAAGCAAAATCAAGACTAGCTTGGATCAAAAGATTTGGTCGTGATTTCAAGGATCCGTGGACCATTCGATTACTCTTTTACACATATGTATTACCAATACTTGAATATGGTTCACAAGTTTGGAACCCCTACATGAAGGGTCAGACCAGAAGAATCGAATCAATCCAGAAACAATTTTTACTTTATGCTCTTCGAAAATTAAAATGGCCATATAGGTTTCACATACCAAAGTATGAAGATAGGCTGATGCTGCTTCAGTTGATAACGCTGTATGGTGCAGACCATTAACATTAACATCATCACATCCCAAATGGTTCAACCCACAACTTATTAATTTGAAAAATAGACTGAATAAATTACGGTCTAAGAGAAAATGGTCAACAGAGGCAAACATGGAATTTTCGATGAAGCGAACTGAATATAATCGAAGTGTCAGAAAGGCCTATAACGATTATACAATTGAGATGGAACAAATGATAACCGATGATCCATTAAACTTTTACAAACATGTAAAATACTTGAACAAATGCAACGACAAATTACCGAATGTCATGGAGTTTAATGACCAGAAATCCAACAACGAATCAGAAACCGCGAATTTATTTGCTCAATTCTTCTCTACTGCTTACTCTAGATATAATCCAGAAGCAGTTCATAAGTTTGAATCCAACAACAAACATAGAAATGAATTGATTAATATATGCAGTAACATTCCAAAAGTGGATATAACTGAAGAAACAGTGACGCAAGCAATCAACAACCTACCAAATAACTTGGTTTCAGGCCCGGATGGAATTCCAAACCTATTCATAAAAAATTGTCTAGAAACATTAGTGAAACCAATTACGCTAATCCTCAGTGAATCCATGAAAACGGCGCAAGTACCTCAATGTTGGAAAACATCGTTTGTGAGACCGATATTCAAAAGTGGATCAAGAAATGACATTAGTAATTACAGAGGTGTGGCTCTCCAATGCGTAATAGCAAAGTTACTAGATTCAATATTAACATGCCATTTGAATTTTTACATTAAAAACATCATTAATGAAAGCCAGCACGGATTCATAAAGGGAAGATCAACAATCACGAATCTAGTCGAATTTGCTTCATCCACATTGAACAACTTATCGATGAACACTCAAACGGATGCAATCTACATTGATCTAGCAAAGGCATTTGATTCGGTAAATATTGATCTACTGATCCACAAACTCAACGTTATGGGTTTGATGCATGAGATTCTAAGATGGATTGAATCATATCTTAATGGTAGGAAACAAATAGTCAAAATCGGTAATACGAAATCAATCCCGATTGACGTTACTTCTGGTACAGGTCAGGGCTACCCAATTGGTGCAACATTGTTTTTATTATTCATCATTGAATTACCATATTATGTTGAAAATTCTACATTACTTTCATTTGCAGATGATGTTAGACTATCCAAACATATTGAATCTGAAAACGATTGCTTGATATTACAAAACGACTTGGAAAACATTTCTGGCTTTTTCAGTAGTAACGATCTTAGATTGAATGTTAAAAAGACCAAAATTATGAGGTTTCACCGAATGGGTACAACAATTAATCATAACTATATCATTGGAAATGAAGTCATCCAGAGAGTCAATGAAATCAAAGACTTGGGAGTCATTCTTGATAATCAACTCAATTTCAAATCACACATTGAATACATCATAGCAAAAGCCAAATCAAGACTAGCTTGGATTAAAAGATTTGGTCGTGATTTCAAGGATCCGTGGACTATCCGATTGCTCTTTTATACCTTTGTATTACCAATAATTGAATACGGATCGCAAGTTTGGAACCCATACATGAAAGGACAGACCAAAAGAATAGAATCAATCCAGAAACAATTCTTACTTTATGCTCTACGGAAATTAAAATGGCCGGATAGATTCCACCTACCAAAGTATGAAAATAGGCTAATGTTACTACATCTGATCACCTTGAAAGAGCGGAGAACAGTTGCTCAAGTAGTTTTTATTCACAAATTGATCTGTGGTGAAATATCATCTAGTCATTTATTAGAAAATATCAATTTCCGTTTACCACATTACCAAACACGCAGTAGTAATCTATTAATAATACCATTTGAAAAATGTAATTACAAGAAACACCAACCAATGAATTTTATGCTTGATACATTGAATGAATTTTCTGATAAAAAGATCCTCAATTATGATCAATATCTGGTTGATTTCAACGTGAGCACAGATACCATAAAAAAGCGTTTGATTGAATATTTTAAAACTTTAAGAAGAGAAATGTGATAATAATCAATTTTGTAATCAGTTAATCGCAGCATTTTACTCCGTAACCGTTAGGGTTGGTAAATGGATTTACTGATCGGTGCTAGCAGACATTGATTATAAAAGAGTTTGTACATTATGTATATATAATTTTTTTTTTCTTTTTTTATATAAATTTATTAATAAACCACCTCTGGCGAAGAAACGCTGTACGGTGCAGACCATTAACATTAACATTCATTTCTGCGTTCGTTATTGGATTCAAACGTACGCACTGCATCTGGATTATATCTAGAGTAAGCGGTAGAGAAGAATTGAGCAAATAATTTAGCGATTTCTGATTCGTTGTTGGATTTCTGTCCATTATATTCCTTGGTATTTGGTAATTTATCATTTGATTTGTTCAAGTATTTTACGTGTTTGTAAAAGTTTAATGGCTCATCAGTTATCATTTGTTCCATTTCAATGGTATAATCGTTATAGGCTTTTCTGACACTTCGATTATATTCAGTCCGCTTAATCAAAAATTCTTTGTTTGCCTCCGTTGACCATTCTCTCCTGTATCGCAATTTATTCAGCCTATTTTTCAAATTAATAAGTTGTGGAGTGAACCATTTAGGGTGTGTTGATGGTTTGAGTGCCTTAACCTGAATATGTTTCTTGATAACTGCATTAATCTGTTCATAAAACTTGTCTATTTTATCATTTAAGGCTATTTTTGAGATTTGAAGTGTAGCATTCCAATCTATGCATGTAAGCGATTCATTGATATCTGCATAGTTTGCTGATTGAAAATCATGGAATGTTTTGACATTTTCAACTCATTTTTCTTAATGCATTTTAATATTGTTAATTCAATGGCTGGGTGGTGGCCTTCAATTTTGAATAATTGATCAATACATACATCACATTTTATTAAATTGGTGTCGTTTGTCCAAACCAAATCCAACAGTCGGTTGTTTATATTGAAATTTTTATTGATTTGATGTAAGCCAAGCTCATGGCACGAATCAACAATTGTGATTTCCTTCCTGGTGGTAGCATTTAATGGGAATGCGATTTGTGGATCATCAGCATCATCAGTTAGCCACAATAGATCGCTTAAGTTGAAGTCACCAGAATTTATTATTATTGTATCATTTGCTTTGGCTGTAGATGTGAATTTTTTTTTCATTGCATCCATATTTGCTTGGTATACTGCCAATGGTGAGTCTGGTCTAATGTATGATTATATTAAGAATAAATTAAAATCGTCAAGGCTCACCTGTACGCAAATTAATTCTGTACCAAATACTTCACCATTTCCCATTAGGTGAGAATTCAATGATTCATGAACCGCAATCAGAACCCTACCGCCTGTTTTCTTCTTTTTTGATTGTTAACCCTCATTAAGGCTTGACCTATCACATCCGTATACATTAAAATCATTCGGGAATACATTTGATGATGGAATTGTGTCATCAAGGTTTGTTTCACATGACATGTAAACCTAAAAAGGAGAAATTAATATATTAGCAAAAAATTCTGGTAATTTGGTACGAAGCCCATTAACATTGTGGCAGTAAATCTTATTAAAACTGTCTAGGCTGTTGCCCCTGCAATATGAACTCTTAGCTGTTAATTTTGTTGTTGGTTTTCCGGTATCTTTCTGGATTTCATTCACTTGCATCTGAAGTGAATTTATTTCATCTATAAATATGTCAATTGTTGAATCATTGATCGGCACCTTATCTAAATTTTGCATTTCTAGTAGCATCATATATTCCAAAACCTCAATTGCATCTGTTTTGTTGTTTATTGAGCAAACTGGTGGTGAAATGGTTGTCTTTGATATGTTGGATGATATTGTGGTTGCCACTGGTTCTGGATTGGTGGTTGAAGTGGTAGTTGAAAATGCTGTTGAAATTGTTGCTGGTATTGTGGCTGGAATTGCGGTCGAATAAACTGGTCGGTGTTCATATAATGATAGGGAAAATTTTGATGGTCTTGATAAATGTGTCTAAATATCGGCGTATACGGTACATATATGATTTGAACGATTGAAACCGTTTATATTTCGATAATTATTCTGCCTGTGAAAATTATTATGGCATAGGCTATCCTCAATGGCACAACATAAACTGTTTCCCATCACACCTGAACACTTTGAATTGATTAAGACCATTGAAATAAGCAAAGTGAAAAAAAACTTTTCAATAATCGATACAAAACATTCCATCTCAAAGAAATCGGAAAAAATTTGAACGAAAATTTAAAATTGGACATTTTGATTCATTTCAATGACTGAAATCCGTTTATGTCATGCCATTGAACTCTTTGAATCCATTCAAACTACCAAAATATATGAAAATTTAAAAAAAAATCCTCAAAAGTCCTTTGAGAATCATCTGATTCAAAGAAATCGACAAAAAATGTCGAACTTAAATATGAAATTGGGTATTTTGAAGCATTTCAATGACTGAAGTCTGTTAATGTGATGCCACTGAACACTTTACTTTAAATTCATTTGGGCCATTAAAATATCCAAAATGAAAAAAAAAACTTCCACAAGAATCGATTCAAAACAGTCTATTTAAAAGAAATCAAAAAAATGGAGTGAAAATTTGAAATCGGACACAATGAGGAATTTTATGGATTGAAATGTGTTTATATGATGCCATTGAACACTTTCAATTCATTGGGACAATTGAAATAACAAAATTTGAAACAAAATGGTTTATATGGAATACGGTGGTCTGAAACATTTGATTTTTTTCATATGAAAATTTGGAATTCATCGTTTTGAGGCTTTTTAATGATCGGAAATCTATACAGCCGTTCTCGATATATTGGCATTTTTATGGAACAAAAATCACATTTTCAGAGCTTCATACAGCTCAAACGGGTGTGGGCATCTCTTCGACCTAAACTATTTATTGGAAGGGGACCTCAAGTTACGTCACCTGTGAGTATTTGAACCGAATCGACTTCGCCGTTCTCGAGATTTAGTCATTCAAAACAAGGTCCAAAAAGGGGGGGAAATTTGTATGGGAGCCCAGTGAACCAATTGAGTGGTTAATTCATGCATATCACTAATGCATGAATTATGCATGAACTTAACTCATTTTACCCTTTTTTTACCTTTTTTTATGCATTATTTATGCATTATTAATGCATTATTTATGCTATATATATGATATATGTATGCATGCAATTGGACAATTTTCTCTGTGAAGAAAATCATAATCATAATTATGTATTAATACGCCTCAGAGTATGCCTAACTTATGAATTAAATCACAATAACAAGTTCTTAAAACCAGTTTAAATTCGTTTTTGAAATATAAGGAATATGCATATAATATGCATTTTTCTACCTTCCAGATATGCATAAAAGAAGGTAAAATATGGGTAAAATATGCATAAATTATGCATACAGCCATTACTTTTTGCAGCTTTATATATGCATAAATTATGCGAAAAGCCATTACTATTGGTTCACTGGGAGGCACTCGAAGGGGGGCTCAGACCGTCCCCAAAATTTGGGTGGTGCGTCGCAGGCCGATTTTATGGATCCTCCAAAATTTTGAACGAAATCGGTCTACCCGTTCTTGAGTTACAGGATGGTCAAACATAAAAAATTAACGCCCGACATACACAGTACCATTTGAGCATAAATGTCACGAGAGCTTAATATGAACGATCTCGTTGTACGAATATATGAACGAAGTGGACTTAGTAGTTCACGGAATATTGTAATATAAGCATAGGCTGTAATTAGTATCTGATCAATAGTTTGCTCGGTATGTAGCCGGCCTCCGCTTCGCTTCGGCCAGCGTGCTTGATTCTTTCCCCCAAAATAAATCACAATTTCAGAGCCTCATACAGCTCAAACGGGTGGGAATATCTTTGATACCCAAACGGTTTCTTGAAGGGGGCCTCAAGTTCTGTTACCTGTGAGAATTTGAACGGAATCGACTTCGCCGTTCTCGAGACTTTGTCATTCAAATCAAGGTCCAAAAAGGGGGGAAAATTTGTATGGGAGGTACCCGAAGGGGGGCTCAGACCGTCCCCAAAATTCAGGTGGTGCGTCGCATTCCAAACGGTGAAGGTTCAAATACCAGGGCATACGCTCCAACGAACCCCCTGACCCGAACGGAGATCCCCCATACAAATGTTCATCCCTCTTTGGACCTTGATTTGAATGACAAAGTGTCGAGAACGGTGAAGTCGATTCGGTTCAAATTCTCACAGGTGACGTAACTTAAGGTCCCCTCTCAATAAATAGTTTAGGTCGAAGAGATTTTTAAATTTTCAACTTGAAAACTGAAAAACCGACACTTTTTGGCGATTTTTTCTCCAATTTTTGGCCATTTGCTCGAAAATGGCACAAGACTTTTGATTCATATTTTCAGGGTTATTTGCCCTAACTTTGGTTCAAAATATGCCATATCGCATATATCCCACAATATTCGTTTTTTTCGAGATTTTGGCATATTCATTCGGCAGCCACTGTGGCTGAACCACGCATGGATTTCTATAGAAAAAATTTAGTTCGATAGTACACCGCTTTTCACGTCCCTCCCATGGAACCACCTGACATTTCTCAGATATACGCATATCGTTGGAGAGTCTTATGCCGAGAATTTCAAGGTCCGCCTTTGTTGTCCTTGGTCCGCCGTCTGTTGTCACGTTCTTTGTTACCACGATAGCTCAAAAACGACTCCACCGATCGATTACAAATTTTCATAATATTTTGGAAATTATTAGACTAGATCCCATTGAATTTTGAGCAATATTGGTATAGCCCTTTTGGCACGCCAACCTGATTGACCTCCCTTAAACCACTTGAAACTCCCCAAACCTAAACCTGAATTAATATCAATCCCGAATTGTCCTCCCCCAAAGAACCCTCATAGCAGTTCCATCCTCCCCTTTAACTTGTGACCCCCTTTAGACCACTTGAAGCCCCCAAGTCCAGTTGAGTCCCTCAAAACTCCCCTCATTATATATATTTGGGACCCAAATCTCTCAAGTGAATATACGTTTATTGCCCAAAAAATGCCATTTTTGAACGAAATTTCCTATTGAATGTTTTTCGCGAGCCCATATGTTTTTTCTGGGCCAAACTATATTAGTTCTGAGATTCCTTAATACAATCATTTCATATTTGATGTGAAATTTCTTAAATTTGCAGCCAAAATAGACGAAATTCATAAAATTAGTACACGTAAGCCATACGCAAAATTGTTACTTAATTTGCGCTCAAATGTAGTCTTTGACTCGTGGACCACTATTATAGATGGTTTGGACATCAAAGCACAAAGATTCCATCCAATTTTGACCAGTATTGCAGTAGTCATTGAAGCGCATGACCGAGTCAAGCGAATGTGGCTGTTTTGCTTGAAAATTCAGTTTAATATGCAAAGAACCACAAATCATTCCATATTTGTGGGCATCCAATAGACTGGAATCAGAAAATAGGTGGAACCACTGATTTTTTACTAACGCATATAAACTGCTTATCTTGTAGTAAAAAGGGTCTATACTGAATTTGAGGCCGATTAAATGGCGTTTTTTTGTAATTTCACTTTGTTTACTTTCACCCCAAGTAGAAATTCACACAGTGTGTGCGTTATGGCTCACACTGTGTCACACTTTTCTATGCTCTTAGTATTTCCTTGCATTAAGAACGTATAATGGTGTGACACAGTGTGAATTTAACGTACTCACATGGAATTCAGTGTGAAAATTATTGTAATATGGTGTGCGAAATAAATTGAAGATTTACGTTGACCGTTTGTCAATCCTTCGATCCACACTGAATTCAGTGTGAGATGTTATTGCCGATGCACAATAGCGATGATATTCGGTCACTCACGAAATTCAGTGTGAGATGTTGTGGCCAACAAACGGTCAACATCATAGGTTCTGACATAGCCTCCAAGGTCTCAGATGACCCCCCCCTTAACTTTTCGGACCCCCTGTGAATTCGTGGACCCTCTATGAATTTTCGGAGCTGACGACATTTTTTTTTAGGTCCTCAACTTTTCTGAGACCCAGCTTACACTAGATAGAATGGACTTTGAAATTCCACGCACAAGTAGCCCTTTTTTTGAGTGGAATCAAAAACCCCTTTTTCATACACTAGATAGGATCGATTTTTTTTGGGACCCCTGTCGCATTGGCACTTGCATTGAAATTAATTTTCAAATTCACTGGATTTTTACCTATTCCAGAAGTTTTTTATTTGATTCAAAGCACAAATTATATTGAGTACTGATATAATTTTTACAGGTTCTTTATGGTATTCAATTCCGTGCGGAATTCAAAACCATGCGGAATTCAAAACCGTACGGAATTCAAATCCGTACGGAATAGATCGTGTATTGTATATTTGAGATATTTAAAACAAAATCAATTTCACCTCCACCACGATAATCTCAAATCTTAAAGATACATTAAAGAAATTGAATTAAACTTTGATATCTATATATTATTATAGTAATCTTAACTTCGCAGGCAACTTTCATTTATCAAACAAAACATTAATTTATCAAACGCACCTGGAAACCGTACGGAATTTGCACTGAAGCCCTACGGAAACAGTACGGAATACGTACGGAATCCCTATATTCATTTCGACGAATAACTATTTTAACGATTACGGACGTGACCGAATATCTATATTCGTAAAAGATGAAATTAACACGGATTCTGTACGAATTTTGTGGGACCTATGACATCTATCCACAACAACAAAATCTAAAGAACATACTATCAAATAAAAAACTTCTCAACGAGGTAAAAATCGAGTGACAAAAGCAAATACAAAACACAAAATTTGTGATATGAAATTTGTGCCGAAAAAAAAAGTCATTCGAATTTTGCAAACAATTTTTCAGTGCATTTGTTCATTCGGTGTGTTGCGATGTGTTTTTGACAGCCAATGAGAATGTAAACAAAACACAATTTCAGCAACGCTCCGAACGCACTAATGCACTGAAAAATTGTTTGCAAAATTCAAATGACTTTTTTTTCGACACAAATTTCATATCACAAATTTTGTGTTTTGTATTTGCTTTTGTCACTCGATTTTTACCTCGTTGAGAGGTTTTTTATTTGACATCATAGATTTTTGCAATGCATACAATTTCAATGTGCGCACACATTGAAATTATATTAAATGAAACCACAAACTGAATATTTTCAATGAATGTCTCGCATTTCCGAATTTTTGCTATTATTTTGCATTGTACGAGTGAAAATTTATTGAAAATACTGATTACTTTGGATGAAAATTTGATTTGGCTCTCTTTAATTTGCTGTACAAATCAAATTAAGTATTATTACAAGTATTTGATCCCCGAAATTAGGGTGTACATTTCGATGTTTTCAGGGTGATTTTTGAATAATTATTCCAATATCTCGAAAAAACGAATTTTGTTGGATATATGCGATATGGCTTATTTTAGACCAGGGTTAGGGCCAATAACTCTGAAAATATGAATCAAAAGTCTTGGGCCATTTTCGAGCAAATGGCCAAAAAGTGGAGAAATAATCGCCAAAAAGTGGCGGTTTTTCAGTTTTTGGCCAAGAATGGCCTACCAAGTTGAAAATTTAAAATTCAAGTGGGTGTCATTTGGAAGCTTATCTCAATACCTTTCCAACGATATGCGTATGTGAATTTGAGAAATATCAAGTGGTTCGGCCACAGTGGCTGTGGCCGTGGTGGTCACTTTTTTGCCTTTAGAGGCCGGCCGCGGCCAAGATGGCGGCCAAACCAAAAACTTCCAGAACAAAAGTTGCTTAGTTTTTCATGTACTACAATCCCTGAAAGTTTGAAAAAAATCGTGAGATGGTACGAACATACATACATACATACCCAAAAAATATTATAAATTGATAGATGGAGGCGCCACGAATAAAATTCAAATGGCCATAACTTTTCAACGTATGGTCCGATTTTAATGGTTGGGGTGTTGTTGGATTCGTATTAACGCGTAGAATCATAAAATATCAGGTTCAAAAATATTGAAAATTAGCCGAAATTCCCACATCTCCACTTGTGGTTGGTAAAATTTCGAGTGTGTATACTTTTTTTGCGCTAAGACCTTTCAGATGGTATATGACACAAATCGCTCGGACTCATAGATACAAAGTTCGAAACTTGCTGTATATATACTGAGTAGACTTTTCGCACTGGAGGTACTTTCGTCACTCGTGTGGACTGCCATCCACTGTGATCACATTGGACTGTCACTGAGTCTCAGTGGAAATGAGACTTCAAATAACATAGAAACGAAGTGACAGCAGTGTTCTCAATCGGGGCAAAAAGTCGCCCCGAACCCCGACCGAAAATTTTGGAGATGACCCGAACCCGAACGAAGCCGAACAAAATTCAAAAGATGAGAAAAAACCGACCGACCCCGAAATTTTCGGATCGGGTCGGATCGGAGCTCGGAAACCCGAATCCGAACCACCGATCAGGGCATTTCGGATTGTTTCGGTGTTTCGGATTTTATCGGAGGCTTTCGGATCTTTTTTGTTCAGTCCCAGTACAAAGAGTTAGGAAAAAATTTGATAAAATAGGGGTCAAAAATTTAAAAGAAAATATCTCTATTTTGTCACATGAAAATCAATTTATTTAAAAGAAAATCATTCGAAATTTTCAATTTGAAATATGTTATCATTTCTTTTAAAAATAAATTTAAATATTCATTCTTTTTCGTCACATCAAAATTGACTTATTTAGAATAAAATCATTTAGAAATTTCATTTTGAAAATAGAAATTTCATTTTGAAAAAATAAACCCGAAAACCCCCGACAAGTCCCAAACGCTCGACCAATCCGACCGACAATTTTGGAGCTAAACTGAACCCGACCGACCCCCAAAATGTCGGGTTCGGTGTCGGTCAGATTTCGGTCGGGGTTCGGGTCGGGTACCCGATTGAAAACACTGAGTGACAGTCCAAAAATGATAAAACTTTGAAACACTGTTCTTTTCGGCTTATGTTTTTTGTTGTGTACACATTTTTTGTGGGGAATTATCGCTTTGACGCAGAGAGAGATAAAAAGAGAGAAAACCACTTTCCTCGAACACTAATATATCGACTTACAGAAAATCGCCTCACTCAACATTTTTATACAAGCTTTAGTGATTTGTTTGAGGAACCACAATAACAGTTCCGCTTTCAGCCTCGATTCATTTTATGGAAAGAATATTAGTGAAAAGAGGCGGTCTCCAATTGCTATCCCTCAGAACAGAATTTGATAGATTACCCCTCGTAGTAAATTGGGGTAATACCATCGACATTTAAATTTCCCTTGCGAACAGGGGCCATATTTGAGGAAAAGAGATGATTGATTATTCAAAAATTATTCACATTGAATTATGACATAATATGAATTATTCAAGCAATGTTTATATATATTTTCAGACGGTGCGGCGGCCGTATGTATTGATTTTTAGGTCAGAAAAAGATCCTGTGGAGCGTGCTGTACTTAATTTGGGGACGGCTCATGTTGAATGTAGCGAAGATCAAGCAGCAATGGTGAAAATACCAAACACTTTCAGGTTTGATCCCAATTAAAATTACATTATATAAAGATATCATGAACATAGTTCGTCCGACAAAATGTCGGCAGTGGAGTTCTCCATCTACTCACAGAGAGATTTTCACTAGTACCAATATTGGCTCTTTAATCAGTGGTTTGAGTACTCAAACATCCGCATCTGGTTCAACCCGGTTTATTTTAACATGATAGTGATGGTCATAAGTTCCCATTGAACTTCGATCAAAACAGCAGTCTTTAATTAATCCGCGTTAATCAGATCTCAGCACTGGTTCTATGCACATTTTCACCAGATCATCATCATCATCATTTTAGTTATAAGTTTGGTTTCGTTTTTGCCCCAATGATGTTAACGTAAATTAAATTCCAAAATTATTTCTATTGTATTTCCCCTGACTTTCCAGAGTCAGGCCGGTTTTGCCATGGTTTTCCGGACCCAATTCTAGTATTAAAGCTTCCCTTAGATACCATCCCACCCCTGACTGTACTCTCTTCGCTAAAGACGCACCATGGGCGGAATTTATGCCGTATTGGGTCTTTGACCAGCATGTTCTCAGCTCGCTGTGAACACGTATTGGCATAAATGTAGGCTTCGTAACAAATAAATAAATAAATAAATTTTTATAAAAATAGTGCGAAATATTTATAGCGGAATGTCACCTTTCTGAATCACATGAATCATCAAAAATTATATTAGATATGACTAATATTTGATTTCTTCGCCTGCATTCGACGTGGTAAACTGTCAAACAGTTTCTGAATTTTCAAACCTGAAATTTTCGATCATGAAATTTTCGAACATGAAATTTTCGAACTTGTAATTTTCGAGATGGAATTAATTTTCAAAATGAAATTTTCGAACTAGAATTTTCGAACTTGGAATTTTCGGATATCTAAATTTCGAACCGATAAAAAAAAAACTTCAACTTGGCGATTTTAATTTATTAATAGAATCATACGTCAGACCAGACTCACCATTGGCAGCATACCAAGCAAATATTGATGCAATGAAATCATTCACATCTACAGCCAAAGCAAATGATACAATTAGAAATTCTGGTGACTGAACTTATGCGATTTATTGTGGCTTACTGGTGATGTAGATAATCCACAAATTGCATTCCCATCAAATGCTACCAGCAAAAAGCAAATCACAATTATTGAATCGTGCCATGAGCTTGGATTACATCAAATCAATAAAAATTTCAATATAAACAACCGACTGTTGGATTTGGTTTGGACAAACGACACCAATTTAATAAAATGTGATGTATGTATTGATCAATTACACTGTTGTAGTTTTTGAGACCAAAAAAAAGTACAAAGATATGTGAAATTGACAGTTGCTCATACATGAAATTGGAATAATTCACTCTAATTCAAAAACCGTTGGTGATATCGAATTGAAAAATAGGCTGAATAAATTGCGATCCAGGAGAATATGGTCAACGGAGGTAGACAAAGTATTTGTGATTAAGCGGACTGAATGTAATCAAAGTGTCAGAAAGTCATATAACGATTATACCATTGAAATGGAACAAAAGATAACCGATGAGCCATTAAACTTTTACAAACACGTAAAATACTTGAACAAATTACCGAATGTCATGGAATTTAGTGACCAGAAATCCAACAACGAATCAGAAACCGCGAATTTATTTGCTCAATTCTTCTCTACTGCTTACTCTAGATATAATCCAGATGCAGTATATAAGTTTGAATCCAATAACATACATAGAAACGAATTGATTAATCTATGCAGTAACATTCCAATAATTGATGTAACTGAAGAAACAGTGACGCAACTTACCAAATAACTTGGTGTCAGGCTCGGATGGAATTCCAAATTTATTTATAAAAAATTGTATGGAATCATTAGTGGAACCAGTTACGCTAATCCTCAGTGAATCCATGAAAACGGCGCAAGTACTTCAATGTTGGAAATCATCGTTTGTGAGGCTGATATTCAAAAGTGGATCAAGAAATGATACTAGTAATTACAGAGGAGTTGCACTCCAATACGTAACAGCAAATATATTGGATTCAATATTAACAGGTCATTTGAATTTTTATATTAAGAACATCATTAATGATAGTCAACACGGATTCATAAAGGGAAGATCAACAATCACGAATCTGGTCGAATTTGCATCGTTCACATTGGACAACTTGTCGATGAATACTCAAACTGATGCAATCTATATTGGTCTAGCATAGGCTTTTGATTCCGTAAATATTGATCTACTGATCCACAAACCAATGTCATGGGTCTTAACCACGAGATTCTAAGATGGATTAAATCCTATCTGAATGGCAGAAAGCAAATAGTAAAAATCGATTATACGAAGTCAATCCCAATTAACGTTAACTCTGCTAACGTACAGGTCAGGGCTACCCAATTGGAGCCACATTGTTTTTACTATTTATCATAGAATTACCATATTATGTTGAAGATTCTACATTACTTTCATGTGCAGATGATGCTAGACTGTCCAAACATATTGAGTCTGAGAACGATTGCTTGAAATTACAGAATGACTTGGAAAACATTTTTATCTTTTTCAGTCGTAACGATCTTAGATTGAATGTTAAGAAGACAAAATTAATGAGGTTTCACCGAATGGGTACAATGATTGATCATAACTTTGGAGACGAAGTCATCCAGGAAGTCAATGAAATCAAAGACTTAGGAGTTATTCTTGATAGTCAACTCAATTTCAAATCACACATTGAATACATCATAGCAAAAGCCAAATCAAGACTAGCTTGGATCAAAAGATTTGGTCGTGATTTCAAAGATCCGTGAACCATTCGATTGCTCTTTTACACATATTTATTACCAATACTTGAATATGGATCACAAGTTTGGAACCCCTACATGACCAGAAGAATAGAATCAATCCAGAAACACACAAATGGCAAATAGATTCCACCTACCAAAGTAGGCTGATACTGCTTACACACACACACACACACACACACACACACACACACACACACACACACACACACACACACACACACACACACACACACACACACTACAAAACTTTTGAACGGGTAAACCGTGCGCCATTGTTTTTGGTGCGCCATTGGGAGAACTGTCGTTCTCCGTGATAGTTGATTTCAATGTGAGCACAGATACCATAAAAAAGCGATTGATTGAAAAACTTCAAGAAGATGAATGTAATAATCAATTTTGCAATCAGTTGATCGCAGCGTTTTGCTTCGTAACCGTTAGGGATGGCAAATAGGTTAACTGAGCGGTGCTAGCAAACATTGAGTATTAACGAATTTGTACATTTTTTGGGTCTATGTACATGGGTCGCTGGAATTTCGTTCGCCACTGAAAATAGAACATGGTTCGCTACGAACCATTTTCCAAATTATTTTGAATTTTCCTTCGCCACTAAGAAGGGATAATGGTTCGCTGCGGGCACTAGCTATTCGTACACTTTTTCGTAACGTTTAGACGAATTGTCTATTCGGCCAATTGTTATAAATTTCGTACGAATAGAAAATCCGTCTAAACGTACGCTACCTGCAAAACTGGAAATGGCGTACGAATAGGCAGTGTGTCTATTCGTACGCTACATAATTGCTTCGGTGATCATACATGCGCGAGGGGGGGGGGGGGGGGGGTAAAATTTAGTAGTCATGGAAAAATGTGGAAATGTGTAATTTTAGGAATTTTAGGTTGGGTAATCCCTCAGTATACATCCCCAAAGGGGTGGAGGGGGTAAAATTTGGAAAAAAGTGAAAAAAAATTCCAGACCCTAATTTGAGGGCTTTGGGGTAATGATACCCCCCCTCAATCCCCCCCCCCTAACCCATACTTTTTTTAAGAAGCACTATCGAATGGCATCATTAGTTAACCCCCACAACATGAAGAATTTTCTGACCCCATTTTGAGGGCTTTGGAGTAATGATAGGGGGGCCTAACCCCCCCCCCCCTAATCCATGCTCATTTCAGAAACACTATCGAACGGCATCATTAGTTCACCCCTCCGACCCCCCCTTTACCCTTCCCAAATACTCTGTTCCCATAGTTATACCCTGAAAATGTCTCCTGGCCCAATTTGAGGACTTTGGAGTGGGGTTACCCCTTCCAAAACCCCTCTTAATTAAAGCTCAGTTGAGGATCACTATCGATCGGCATTATAGCTTCACCACCTGCCCTCCTCACCTCCATGCTGTGTTCCTATTCGGATCCCTTGAAATTTTTTTCAAGCCCAGATTCTAGGGCTTTGGAGTGGGGTTTTCTCCCAAACCCCCTCCCAACTTTCTCTTAGAGAGCAATATCAATTAGCATCATCGGTTTACCTCTCTCTACCTGATCCTGACCGCCATATGTTAAGTTTAAATTTTTAACACCCAGAAAATGTCTTCAAGCCCTGATTTCAGTGCTCTAGAGTGAAGCCAACGATTAACCCAATTGATTAATTACTCCCAAGTTCACTTAAGTGGCATAAAAACCATAAAATACCATTAAATGATCTTGAGTACTTTAGGTACTATTAAGGACTCTGAAGTATGCTTAAGTACTCTTAAATACGCTTAGGTATGCTAGAGTACTCTTACGTACACTTTAGTACGTTAAAATACATGTATAAATGATGAAAAAATAATCCAGCAAAAATTCGAAAAAAAATCGAAAAAATTATTAAAATCCAAAAAATTAAGAAAAATCACGCTTAAGTACTCTAAAGTACGTTTAAATACATGTAGAAGAGTAGAAATGATGAAAAAAAAAAATTTAAAAAAATCCGAAAAATGACGAAAAATCACACTCTTTATCTGGCAAACAAAATTTTTTTTGTGCAAAACCTCTTCTTATGTCCCCCCCAAGTGTTTAAAAGTGTCCCCATACTTCTCTGAGCCACGCTTCAAGAATTATTTTTTACCCCCCGGGTAAAAAAAATATCCCCCCCCCCCAAACCGGTAAACGCCCCCCGTCGCGCATGTGTGTCGGTGATGATCACTTTAAGGTGATTTTGGAATTGTTGATTCAATGAAATTCTTGCGCGCGCTCGAATGAAAAATTGAAATTAAATCAGTTTATTTTTCCCAAATAAAAATATATTGATGCGGAAAAGTATGGCAAGCGTATGTGTGCTTTTTATTATTTTGATAACCAATGGCGGCCCAGATCATTTATTTATTTATTTGTCACCGCCAAGTTCTGGCTGAATAATTTGTACAGTTACAGGAAAACAAGTTAGCGAAGCCTCCTTGAAAAAACCTGATTTTTTCGAAACAAGGGATTTTGTGCAGATACATCAATGAGTAAACGTATAATACAATATTTGAGCCATTTACTGTCAAAAGGAACAGAAATATAAGAAAACTAAGGCACATATGCATAATCTAAAAGAATTATTCAGTCAAGAGGACGCTACGTTAAAAATATATTTATAAGACACAGCTTAAGACAGAGCTTAGGTTAAATATTGGAAAGCACTATCATAATACGTGACTTGGTCATTTTGAATTGTTTGAAATTAGTCATCTTAAGATAAATGTTTCGTGTGTGAGGACAATTTGTGTCGTGGAAAACCCCACTAAAAGCACATCATTAGAGTTTGACTGATGACGGGGTGTGCCATACTTCGTAGGGGATATGTTTGCATCCCCCGAGTCCCACGTACACACCGGCAAGTCCATGCTTCTACGGAGTCCCGGGTTACTGGAATTGTACTTTCGTTTTTCGATGTCATCAGGCAAGGCATTGATAAAAAGAAAGTACAAGAAAAATTCCCGAGCAGTCCAGATCAGATCGGTCACGATGTACAGTTCACTCTGGCATTCAGGCAAAAAAATACAAGTGCACCGGGGTGAGGATGCCTGTACACACCATTTTTTGTCAGGATACGGGCTACTGCTCGCCGTCCAAGTCAAACGACGTAAGGGGATGACAAAGAGTGAGCGGTCTAAGCATGGATCTTAGACAGGCACTGGTATCCCGTCAGCATCGTCTGATTAGCCATCTTATTTTGGTCTGTACCGCTTCCAGTTGTGTTTACCACTCATTCGCATGTGAGGAAAGTGTTTAAGATTAGTGAAGACCTGCTATCTCCCCCGCGAGAACAAATACTGTGCAAAATTGAGTTACCTGGGGGGGTGCTCATGTAGAGCATATTTTGGGAAGTTGCGATAAAAGGTCCGCCAAAGATCCTATACGAGTGCCGGAGTCTCGAATACTTCGTTCGGTATTTTACGCACAGATGTGATGAAGTTTGAGCGACCGCTGGTATTTTTGAAATTCTCCGACACCGAGTTCGCATATTTGCACATTTGGGCAAGTGGTGCTGCAGGGGTTACTCTCATCTTTTTGTCAGTAATTCGTATGTACTCTGTCCGACGAAGATTACGTTCATTGGGGTTAACCTCGATGTCTGCTCGAACCGATGGGCAGTTCCAATGACCGTTCAGAATGTCGTACAGAGTCGTAATTGCCACGTTTACTCTTCTGCGCTGAAGGGGATGCATCTGCAGTTTCTCCAATCGCTCCACATATGATGGAATGTGGAAGCCATTAGCTGGAGATGGATACTCCTTCAGAGCAAACATAGTGAACTGCTTCAGCACTCTCTCTATTTTATTAATGTGTACTTCAGCATGCGGCATCCATACAATACTGCAATATTCGAGGAGAGACTGGACCAGCGCATAATACGGCGCTTTCAAGGTTTGTGTATCAGGGATGTCATAACAAAACCTCTTAACAAACCCCAGAGCCGCAGTCGCTTTAGCAGTGATGACTTCAATGTGTTGATTGAAAGTGAGTTTGCCATCAATGAGCACACCCAAATCCCTGTGTTCATCGACTCGTTTGAAAGTGTGGTTGCCATATGAAATCCGTTGATTCACTTTTCCCATAGTTGACAAATTGAGTTCTGTTTGTCAAGTATGATTGCAGCCAGTTTGGCAAATTTTGAGGCAATTTGAATTCATTCAGCTTCTGTTGAAGGATTTGATGATCCACCTTGTCAAATGCTTTGCTGAAATCAGTATACAGAACATCAATTTGAGCATGTTCATTCAAACCCCCATGGGCATAATGCACAAATTCGGTCAAATTTGACGATGTTGATCTGTGCTTCAGGAACCCATGTTGGTTTGGTGATAATTTGTCGCGAACTAGTGCTAGTAATTTGACGTTTACAAGATGCTCGAAAAATTTTGCAATAGTTTGCAGTTTGGCGATGCATCTGTAATTTTCGATATTCGATCTAGCACCTTTCTTAAAAATCGGTGTGACACTGGATCGCTTCCATTGATCCGGAAAAATGCTAAGAGCTAGAGATTCATTGTAAATTTCCGTTAGCGGCGTTGCCAATGATGCCGCACATTCTTTCAGTAATAGTGGGTGAATCCCATCTGGACCCACACTTTTGCTTAATATGAACAACGTGAATATATAAGCATATGTATCGTGTTTTTTTTTCTTTTGCTTAATATGAACAACGTGAATATATAAGCATATGTATCGTTTTTTTTGTGTGTGTTTGACCACCCTGTATCTCAAGAACGGGTAGACCGATTTCGTTCAAAATTTCGGAGGATCCATAAAATCGGCCTGCGACGCACCACCTGAATTTTGGGGACGGTCTGAGCCCCCCTTCGGGTACCTCCCATACAAATTTTCCCCCCTTTTTGGACCTTGTTTTGAATGACAATATCTCGAGAACGGCGATGTCGATTCCGTTCAAATTCTCACAGGTGACGTAACTTGAGGTCCCCTCTCAATAAATAGTTTAGGTCGAAGAGATATCCACACCCGTTTGAGCTGTATGAGGCTCTGAAAATGTGATTTTTGTTGCATAAAAATGCCAATATATCGAGAACGGCTGTATAGATTGGGTCCAAATTTGGCATCGGGGGTTAATTTTCGCTCCTCTCCAAGTTTGTTCTCACAACCCCATAGATGCGACACTTCCTTCGGGTACCTCCCATACAAAATGACACTTTTTGCACGATGGGCCAAAAGTACCATTCACAAGGTCGCTAGGGTATCAAGCGATATATTTTTGGATCAGTCTAAGCAAATGCTACATTCCTGTGGAGTTTAATCAAAATCATAGGACTGTGAGCCGAACGGTGAAGGTTCAAATACACATGAGTCACATAAATTTTTTTGTGACCCGAAATTACTCTCTTGATCTCATGATTAAAGCTCGAGAACGACGAAATCCATTCTATTCAAATTCTCACAGGTGACGTAACTTGAGGTCCCCTCTCAATAAATAGTTTAGGTCGAAGAGATATCCCCATCCGTTTGAGCTGTATGAGGCTCTGATAATGTGATTTTTTTTCCATAAAAATGCCAATATATCGAGAACGGCTGTATAGATTGGGCCCAAATTTGGCATGAGGAGTTATATTTTGCTCCTCTCCAAGTTTGTTCTCACAACCCCATAGATGCGACACTTCCTTCGTGTACCTCCCATACAAAATGACACTTTTTGCACGATGGGCCAAAAGTACCATTCACAAGGTCGCTAGGGTATCAAGCGATATATTTTTGGATCAGTCTAAGCAAATGCTACATTCCTGTGGAGTTTAATCAAAATCATAGGACTGTGAGCCAAACGGTGAAGGTTCAAATACCAGGGCATACGCTCCAACGAACCCATTGACCCGAACGGAGATCCCCATACAAATGTTCAACCCTCTTAGGACCTTGATTTGAATGATAAAGTCTCGAGAACGGCGAAGTCGATTCCGTTCAAATTCTCACAGGTGACTTAACTTGAGGTCCCCTCTCAATAAATAGTTTAGGTCGAAGAGATGTCCACACCCGTTTGAGCTGTATGAGGCTCTGAAAATGTGATTTTTTTTGCATAAAAATGCCAATATTTCGAGAACGGCTATATAGATTGGGCCCAAATTTGACATGGGGAGTTAATTTTCGCCCCTCTCCAAGTTTGTTCTCACAACCCCATAGATGCGACACTTCCTTCGGGTACCTCCCATACAAAATGACACTTTTTGCACGGTGGGCCAAAAGTACCATTCACAAGGTCGCTAGGGTATCAAGCGATATATTTTTGGATCAGGCTAAACAAATGCTACATTCCTGTGGAGTTTAATCAAAATCGTAGGACTGTGAGCCAAACGGTGAAGGTTCAAATACCAGGGCATACGCTCCAACGAACCCCCTGACCCGAACGGAGATCCCCCATACAAATGTTCATCCCTCTTTGGACCTTGATTTGAATGACAAAGTCTCGAGAACGGTGAAGTCGATCCTGTTCAAATTATTACAGGTGACGTAACTTGAGGTCCCCTCTCAATAAATAGTTTAGGTCGAAGAGATGCCCCCACCCGTTCAAACTGCATTCTATAATGCAGCTCGGAAACTAGCAAAGAATGAAGCTACTTACTGAGCAAACGATTGATCAGATAATTACAGCCTATGATTGTATGACAATATTTCGTGAACTACTAAGTCCATTTCGTTCAAATATTCGTGGATAGAGATCGTTCATATTAAGCTCTCGTGACATTTATGCCCAAATGGCAGTGTATTTTTTTTTTGTGTGTTTGTTTGACCACCCTGTAACTCTAGAACGGGTAGACCGATTTCGTTCAAAATTTCGGAGGATCCCCAAAATCGGCCTGCGACGCACCACGTGAATTTTGGGGACGGTCTGAGCCTCCCATCGGGTACCTCCCATACAAATTTTCCCCCCCTTTTTGGACCTTGTTTTGAATGACAATATCTCGAGAACGGCGAAGTCGATTCCGTTCAAATTCTCACAGGTAACAGAACTTGAGGTCCCCTCTCAATAAATAGTTAAGGTCGAAGAGATATCCACACCCGTTTGAGCTGTATGAGGCTCTGAAAATGTGATTTTTTGTGCATAAAAATGCCAATATTTCGAGAACGGCTATATACATTGGGTCCACATTTGGCATCGGGGTTAATTTTCGCCCCTCTCCAAGTTTGTTCTCACAACCCCATAGATGCGACACTTCCTTCGGGTACCTCCCATACAAAATGACACTTTTTGCACGGTGGGCCAAAAGTACCATTCACAAGGTCGCTAGGGTATCAAGCGATATATTTTTGGATCAGGCTAAACAAATGCTACATTCCTGTGGAGTTTAATCAAAATCATAGGACTGTGAGCCGAACGGTGAAGGTTCAAATACACATGAGTCACATAAATTTTTTTGTGACCCGAAATTACTCTCTTGATCTCATGATTAAAGCTCGAGAACGACGAAATCCATTCTGTTCAAATTCTCACAGGTGACGTAACTTGAGGCCCCCTATAAGAAACCGTTTGGGTATCAGAGATATCCCCATCCGTTCGAGCCGACAGGGAAAGAATGAAGCACGCCGGCCAAAGCGAAGTGGAGGCCGGCTACATACCGAACAAAGGATTGATCTGATACTAATTACAGCCTATGCTTATATGACAATATTCCGTGAACTACTAAGCCCACTTCGTTCAAATATTCGTGAATAGAGATCGTTCATATTAAGCCCTCGTGACATTTATGCCCAAATGGGAGTGTATTTTTTATGTTGATGTTGGCTAGCTCTTCACAAACAAATTGAGCTTCAAGATGGAAGCAACTTGAGTTTGATTGCGTTGGTGATTGTTGAGTTGACGGATTTGGAGTTTTAGTTTGAACTGCATCATAGTTGCTGCAGAAGAATTCAGCAAACATATTCGATTGTGACTTCTCATCTGAAGTTTTGACATTGTTGAAATGAAGTGTTTTCGGCTTATAGTCGGTGGTATTTTAGACTGCACAAAGCGAGGACTTCAGTCTATCAACAT
This sequence comes from Aphidoletes aphidimyza, assembly GCA_030463065.1. Taxonomy (NCBI): domain Eukaryota; kingdom Metazoa; phylum Arthropoda; class Insecta; order Diptera; family Cecidomyiidae; genus Aphidoletes; species Aphidoletes aphidimyza. The sequence goes on along the minus strand of CM059997.1, from coordinate 19,335,761 downwards.
AGCCGTCGTATAGCTCAGTGTTGAGCTTATTACACTGTTCATAAGTAGCTTCAAAGTTTTGTTTGTTGCCCGTCCTCTTGTATCTCTTCCATTCCTTAGCTTTTTTGTTTTTCAACGCTTGTAGGTGCTTGTTTATCCCTTACCAGTTGTGATGGGACGTAGCGCTGAATTGCTTCGTCAAGAGTATTGTGCAATATTTCCACTTTTCCAGCCAGTGATTTGTTTGAAAATAGTGCTTCAAAATTAATAGCACCAAAATGGCGATTCATTTCGTAATAGTTGCCCTTTTTAAAAATGAACTGGCGCTTCGGTTCAGTGCTTGCGCTGCGATGTGCTGCATGCCATTCAAATGACACCAGGATCGGTGGATGGTAAGAGTCCACCTTATCCACATCAACCATTGGCTTCGCTCGATCAATTGAGCAGTTGATGTAGTCATTTGTGAAGAATAGATCAAGTAATTTACCCCTTGAATTTCGGATGGAATTCACTTGATGAAGTCCTGCACCCATTAATTCCGTGATGAAGTTCTCAGGAATCGCTGAACCAAAATTTGATGGGACCAGCACATTAGCGTAGTCATTGGAAGGTTGAAGTCACCAACAACCATGATGATGTCCTCTGGTTTCGTTGAAATTGAATTGACTGCGGACGCGTGCTTCCCATAATCATCAGGTGATGAGTTTGGTGGAATGTATGCACTGTAAATAAATAATGTCTGGGATTTAGTGCGAGCTTTTATACATACGTATTCCAGTTTGTCAGCTCCCGGGATGATAATTCGCTCGCTGGTGAAGATTTCATTATTCATCGCTATCAAGACTCCTCCTCCTCGTTGTTTGGATCTATCCCTACGATAAACATCGTAGGTGTCGTCAAAAAATTGAGCATCGTAGTGACCGTCATGGAGCCAGGTTTCTGTCAGTATGATGATGCTGTAGTCAAGCGAGGAAGATGAGCGATGAAATGTTTTTTGCTTGTTGTTCAGACTGCGCACATTCTGGTAATAGACGGTAATTTCCGTCTCGTCGTTCTGGTTTGTGTGACAATTGTTGCTGCATACGTAGTTGTTGCAGTGACTGGCTGTATCGGCGATGCAGTTGGTTGGCCACATTGACCGAGCTTCGTTGTGGCCTTTTTTGGCAAGCACGTTGACTGAACCACTCGTTTTTTGAATGGTTGTTACGCTTGTTGTTATTGTCGCTGTTGTTGCAATTTTTATAGATGTTGCGCTCATTGTTGTCGCGAACATTGTTATGGCGATTGTTGGTGTTGCGACCGTTGTTGTTATTTTCATGCTGGTTTAGTTTGTTGTTGTTGGAAATATTTATTTCCGACAGATTTTTAGTCAATGATCGCAATGAAGTTTTGTTGCACCCTGAATGGGTTAAAAACACCATTTGTCATTTTGTTGATGTCGTTTCCATCTTGTTTCAAATTATTTGCCTCCTTTTTGGCGCATATTCGCTAGCAATAACACCATTGGGCCAGATGGAAGAATCAGCGACAAGGTTGTAATATTGCAAAGGCATTGTCAATTTGAATGAAACGAATGTCAAACGAGAGTAGTTTTGGTTTGGGCGAACCAATTTTGTGACTTGAATTCGATTGGCATACATTTTGGTGCTTTCATTTTTCAATAGAAACGCTTCAACATCCGATTCTTGAGTGTTCACATTGAATCGAGTGATGTGAAGAGAGCGATCCAACTTACTAATTACAACACTAGTACCAGTTGACATTGGCATAGCCACCCCTACTCAAAAAAAATATTCTCAAAGTCATCTTTAAGTGATGACACATTCTGAATGCATTCATTGAATCTGGTTAAGAGACCATTCAAAGTAAATGAAATGCATACGTCACAGTACCATTGAAGGTTCATTATGTTTGATTTGAGTGATAAAAGGGTAGCTTTGTAGGATTTGTTAACCGATGAGAGACAAGATATATGAAATGATGTGGTACAGCTATCACATTTAAGCATTTCTTTTCCATCGGATTCACCGCATTTGTTACATGGAATTGCCATTGCGTTGAGTGAATACAAATATCAACAATATAAAAGCACGAATTACAACTAGATTATTGGAATCCAATGTCTATCAAAGTCAAGATATTGACGTCTACTAGATGACACAAATTATAATGTTAGAAAAAAGAAAAAAAGTTCAGTGGAGGCGAAGAAACGCTGTATGGTGCAGATCATTAATTAATTAAAAAAAATTGAAATTAAGATTTTGGGATTTAATTCATACCAAATTAATAAAAAAAATGGTACTGTTTGTTTTTAACTTTTGGTCGAGAATGTGCGAAATTCCACGAAAAACTTTAAAAAAATTGACATTTCCTTGTACTAATTGACATCTCCACCACTTACAAGTTCTAACGGGCATGCCCACTATATTTATCTTGTAGAACATACATGGGTGAGCTCTGAAGGCCATGGGGGGGGGGGGGTTAAATTGACAAAATCTTGCTAATTTCCAAAGCGGTGAAGCGACATACAAATGCGCTAGGGCACAAAGTAAGCTACGCCATATGATTTGCATAGCGTAGCTGGGGCACAGTCTCATCGTTGCACCACTTTGCTAATTTCAAGAAAATCACTTGTAGGGAAGGATTTCGGGATGTAGTGGGAAACGATAAACACAAAAAAAATTTTGTTCATTATAACGATAATTCAAGTATTTCAATGGGTACAATATAATGTCGAAGCATTATTGTTGTTAGACAACACTATCAACTTTTTTTTCACTTTTGAAAACTTCCAGAGACCATATAAGATTGGATCGATTAATTGGTGTCCACAGACCACGAAAAGGGCAATATTTTGTCGATATTAGCGATTGTATGGATTTCCGTAAGGAAAAACCGAAATTCGGTGATTTTGGCCCAATTTTGCCAACATTTGCATTCACCGTGCCGAAACTAAACTAATGCCATTCAAGACTATAGTTTTATCACCTAGCAAGTATCAAAACAATCACTTTTGCTTATTTCGGCATCAAAATCGGTTGATTTTTGTGGAAGTTGTTGATGATCAGCAAAAATCGTAATTTTTGGGGTAGTCATCCATTTTCTGATGACCACAACTTCCTCAAAAAATGATTGCCTTGACTTCTGCTTTATAGTGCTTTTTCAAACGCCAAAGTATCTGTAAAAATATATCAAAAAATAGGCGTAGTGTAAATAACTGTACTCAAATACATTACTTGAGTCATTTTTATTTAGCCCAATTTAAATGAATCGGGAAAAATCGTGATTTTTGGGAAAACTCATCATCCTGCCGATCAACACAACTTCCACAAAAATCAACCGATTTTGATGCCGAAATAAGCAAAAGTGATTGTTTTGATACTAGCTAGGTGATAAACTATAGTCTTGAATGGCATTAGTTTAGTTTCGGCACGGCATAGCTGTTTACGAACGTTCGTTCGTAGAGTTTTTTTTTCCAACTTGTGTTCGTTCGTTCGTTCGTATAAATTTTTCAACGAACGAACGTACAAACAAAAATTATAATATTCTACGAACGAATGAACGAACGAGCGAACAGTTCGCTTGTTTGTTCGTTCGTTTGATTGTTTGTTCGTTGTTCGTAGACAAATTTTATGCATTTTATGGAATTTTTCGGGTTTTTCTGCAATAAATTCAACTTTGTGTGAATTATATTGCTATGTTTCAGTCTTATTCGAAATGAACATTTAAAAAGACACATTCTGATATTCAACACTGCTGTATTTGAGCGCTGCGTAGTGTACAGTTTATCTATAAATATAAAAATCAATGTAAATCCGTGATGTGCGCGATGATCTCGAGAACGGCTGAACTGATCCAAACCAAATTTTCACCACACCTTGAAAACCTCCTGGAGATGGTTCATAGCTATTAAAATCCGAAATCGGTCGAGTCGTTCCCGAGATATGCCACTTCAAAGCTGACCCCTTCCAGTTCCATACAAATGCCAAAAACAACAACAAATACACGAAAACGCATGGCGTGGTGAGAGAATGCAAAACAACGATTCTGTTTAACGTATGTTCTTTGTTGTGCTATTCATTCAACTACGTTGAGAAAGTAAGAAACAAACATTCTGGAAGTGGGTTTTGGTGGACCCAAGTATTGACCAGAACTGCTAATCAAAGATCCCCCATATAGCTCCATTTTGTATGCCAAAAAATCGATCCGATCGAATGCACAAACACATATATCTATAAATATAAAAATCAATGTAAATCCGTGATGTGCGCGATGATCTCGAGAACGGCTGAACAGATCCAAACCAAATTTTCACCACACCTTGAAAAACTCCTGGAGATGGTTCATAGCTATTAAAATCCGAAATCGGTCGAGTCGTTTCCGAGATATGCCACTTCAAAGCTGACCCCTTCCAGTTCCATACAAATGCCAAAAACAACAACAAATACACGAAAACGCATGGCGTGGTGAGAGAATGCAAAACAACGATTCTGTTTAACGTATGTTCTTTGTTGTGCTATTCATTCAACTACGTTGAGAAAGTAAGAAACAAAAATTCTGGAAGTGGGTTTTGGTGGACCCAAGTATTGACCAGAACTGCTAATCAAAGATCCCCCATATAGCTCCATTTTGTATGCCAAAAAATCGATCCGATCTAATGCACAAACACATATATACACAGATATAGTTGACTTTTTTGAATATTGCAACATTGACACACAATCAAGTGTCACATCTATTGTATCTATATAGCCGGTGGTATTTTCAATTGGATTGTTAAACTGAATACATATACTTTTATTCTCTCCTTCATTTTTTCTCCATCTCCACCCGATCCATTGCGTTCAATGATTATGGGAACATCACCACTGTCGAAGCGTTTTTTTAATCTCAAATGACATCGAACATTGTAAGAAACAATTTTATGCCGACATTCAAGGTGATTACTTCATGCGGTATAATTCTGATCCAATGTCTCCTTACATTTTACATACATTACAGATCCAGGGTCAGATTTATCATCGAGCTGGCTCATTGTTGCCATTTGCTCATCGCGATTATTCATTTTTGCAAATATATTTCATTGGAGATGCAAATCGTGAATTGGATCGACGTTGTACAATTAGATTGTTCAAAACCGCTCTTGATCGTATGCCGTCTGACAATCACAAAATCATAATGAGAGCCGGAAAAAATCCTTTTGGAGAGCATGCCAACGACCCATGATTTAAAGCACCAACGATCGATGAAGTGGCCATTGTAATTGTCGGTGAACAGTCTCTACCACGCGATATTGTATTACATCGAAGAAATGAGCAATTACAACGTGTTTAAGACCTTCACCGTAGCTATGATGCATTACAATACCCGCGTGTTGCATTGGAAGGGTGATGATGGCCACCATATCAATATTCCAATTGTAGATCCACGAACAGGTCGTGATGTAACAGTAAAAAGTTAGTGGAATGAAGTATAACGAATAATAATTTGTACAGATTTATGATTCGTCCACAAGAAGATAATTTCATTTTGAGATGTGGCCGACTTTTCCAAAAATAATGTGTGCAAAAATTGAAGCAGAATGTCTTAATTATCTTCGATTCAATCAGGCCAGATGGCGTTTGGAACAATACATACATTTGCGAGACGCAGTGGTCAATGATGGCAACGTAAATGACATTGGACGTTTAATGATACTGCCATCAACATCTGTAGGCAGTCCGCGTCACATGCACGAATACACTCAAGATGCAATGTCATATGTGTGGAAATACGGGAGACCTGACTTATTTCTGACATTCACGTGTAACCCATAGTGGGCCGATTTCACAAATAACTTATACGATGGACAAAAGTCAACAGATCGACACGACATCACCAATTGTATTTCGTCAGAAAGTCAAAGCATTGAGGGATATGATTGTAAAATTGAAAATATTTGGAGATGTGCGCTGCTGGATGTATTCAATTGAATGGCAAAAAAGAGGGTTGCCACACGCACACATTTTGATATGACTGGTGCGCAAAATTACACCGGATCAAACTGATGACATCATATCAGCTGAAATTCCAGATGAAGCCACAGATCCACACTTTTTTGAGATTGTCAAGAAAAATATGATTCACGGCCCTTGCGGTGCACTAGATATGAATTCACCGGGCATGATCGATGGAAAATGTTCAGAGCGGTACCCAAGAGCATTGACTTCTGACACAATCACAGGCGAAGATGTATACCCGTTGTATCGACGTCGGTCACCAGAAGATAATCGCCATACAGCAACAATCAGAATGCAAAATCAAGATATTGCCATTGATAATAGGTAGTGCCATACAACCCATTGCTGACATTTCAGTCTCAACTCAACGTCGAAATGTGCAATTCAGTAAAGTCAATAAAATACATCTGCAAGTATGTCAACAAAGACGGTGATATGGCTGTATTTGGAACATTGCTCTATTCAGATGTACCGCATTACTTGCGGTAGTTTCTTAAAATTTCTTAACACCACTGCTAGGAGTTTTCATTATGTTTTCTTAATTTTTTTTATGGGTGTAGCGAAGCGCACCGGGAATTAGCTAGTTTAATTATAAAATACACTGCCAACTTTTACTTCGAACTAGTGCTTGATGTTTACGGTGATATGATTTCATTGATTTTTTGTATTGTGAAAAATTTTAAAATTAAGATTTTGGGATTTGATTCAATCGATGTTAATTCAAAAAAAATCGTAGAGTTGGTTTTCGACTTTTGGTTTGAAATGTGCGAAATTTTATGAAAAACGTCAAAAGTTGAAAATCCATTGTACTGGATTGTACCATTCACAAGATCTTACCATGTTCACGCGAATCATCTGGTAGGGGATTAAAAAAATACACAAACATGGTGAATTTGATCAAAATTGTAGCGATTGTTTTTTACCCTTATAATGATCGAATTTTGAGAAAATAAAAATATATCTTTCAGATATTCCAGTCTAGAATATAAGATGAAAAACCTCTGAACGAGGTATAAACAGAGTGGCGCACTCAAATATCCTGCCCTTAAAATGACTGATATCACATTTTACGTGGCGCTGTTGAATTATATATTTTTGGTTTAACGCTTTTCAAATAATTCAACAATCTTTCCATGATGGCATCAATAGAAATTTGAACTAGTGTGCGCCAGTGCGAGTGCCGAATGAAAACGTGAATTGTATTACGGCGGAAAAATAAATTCGTTTTGTTTACACAAATATTTTGGTTTGAATCGTAGCCTAACTCTAATCAAATTGACAGAAAAACGCTTTGCTCGCACTGGCGCACACTAGTCACTCAACGACAGTGGTCAAGAGTACCCTTCGGGAGATATGCTATATAATCTGAAAAAAACACCCCCATACGACCTCCAAGCGAAAAATTTTTTGGTTCCACAAAAATTCATTTTGACGACGGCTTTCGTTTAGTTTGGTCCTAAGCTACACGTCAATGCCTATTCCACGAATGATATCGGTCGGCAACACAGAATCCGAAAACTCGCGTATATATAGTGTTGCACTCAAAAGTGTATTTTTTGGTGGGCCACTGGGAGAACTACCGTTCTCCGTGATACTCCCAAAATTTCAAAACATTAACTACAACGGTTTTCGAGCTATGAATGGTACAAACATACGAAAAACGATTTTAGAGCTTGATGTTTACGATTTCAAACACATTTATTTTCATATTCTCGATCAAAACAGCTCCAAATATTAAAAAATTCGAAAAATTTGTCTACGAACAGCGAACAAACAATTAAACGAACGAACGAACGAACAAACAAGCGAACTGTTCGCTCGTTCGTTCGTTCGTTCGTAGAATATTATAATTTTTGTTTGTTCGTTCGTTCGTAGAATATTATAATTTTTGTTCGTTCGTTCGTTCGTAGGGAATTTCCTCTCAGTTTTATTACCACAAATTTGAAGAAATCAACGGCGGGATTGGGGGTGTGTGCGGGGTGCTAATTCGGGGAAATAACCCGGGGCCAAATCAATATGCCGGTGGGGGTTAAAATCCAGCTCAGGGATGCTCAGGGGGAGTTTAACTTTTATGCTTGTAGAAGATTGAAAAATACACAAACTGGGTGAATTTGATCAAAATTGTATGCATTTTGAACGACCTATGGTTAAACATGTGCGAAATTCCATGAAAAATGTCAAAAGTAGAAATCCTTTGTACTGGAGGAACCTAAATATGATCGACTTTCGAAAAAATAAAAATACATATTTCAGATTTTTCAGTCTAGAATATACTCCCAAAATTTAAAGACATTAGCTGTAACGGTTTTTGAGCTATGAATGGTACTGATTTACGGCTATTAATATATTAATAACATATCACATTAACATAACGGAATCTCCCGATATGTCTAATTAATAAATTATGTTATTAACGGGCCAAATATGGTAACATATTAATACCATATTATGTTATTAAATTGGGTCAATATTTTTGGAAAATTTTATTAATATGTCAAAAAAAAATTTATTAATTAATAAAAAAAAATAATTATTATCATATTAATAACATATTTCAAACATATTAATAAGATGAAAATCTTATTATTAATAAAAAAATAACAAAAAAAACAAAAAAAGGGATTTTTTATTTGTTTTATTAATAATGTTAATGGTCTGCACCGTACAGCGTTTCTTCGCCGGAGGTGGTTTATTAATAAATTTATATAAAAAAAGAAAAAAATTATGTATACATAATGTACAAACTCTTTTATAATCAATGTCTGCTAGCACCGATCAGTAAATCCATTTACCAACCCTAACGGTTACGGAGTAAAATGCTGCGATCAACTGAATGCAAAATTGATTATTATCACATTTCTCTTCTTAAAGTTTTTTAAAATATTCAATCAAACGCTTTTTTATGGTATCTGTATGTTGAAATCAACCAGATATTGATCATAATTGAGGATCTTTTTATCAGAAAATTCATTGAATGTATCAAGCATAAAATTCATTGGTTGGTGTTTCTTGTAATTACATTTTTCAAATGGTATTATTAATAGATTACTACTGCGTGTTTGGTAATGTGGTAAACGGAAATTGATATTTTCTAATAAATGACTAGATGATATTTCACCACAGATCAATTTGTGAATAAAAACTACTTGAGCAACTGTTCTCCGCTCTTTCAAGGTGATCAGATGTAGTAACAGCTTATCAATAAACACTCAAACTGATGCAATCTACATTGATCTAGCAAAGGCATTTGATTCGGTGAATATTGATTTACTGGTCCACAAACTCAATATTATGGGTTTGAACCATGAGATTCTAAGATGGATTGAATCATATCTTAATGGTAGGAAACAAATAGTCAAAATCGGTAATAATAAGTCAATCCCAATTGACGTTACTTCTGGTACAGGTCAAGGCTACCCAATTGGTGCAACATTGTTTTTATTATTTATCATTGAACTACCACAATATGTTGAAAATTCTACATTACTTTCATTTGCAGATGATGTTAGACTATCCAAACATATCGAGTCAAGAAATGATTGCTTGATATTACAAAACGACTTGGAAAACATTTCTGGCTTTTTCAGTAGTAACGATCTTAGATTGAATGTTAAGAAGACCAAATTGATGAGGTTTCACCGAATGGGTACAACAATTAATCATAATTACATCATTGGAAATGAAGTCATCCAGAGAGTCAACGAAATCAAAGACTTGGGAGTTATTCTTGATAGTCAACTCAATTTCAAATCACACATAGAATACATTATAGCAAAATCCAAATCAAGACTAGCTTGGATTAAAAGATTTGGTAGAGATTTCAAGGACCCGTGGACTATCCGACTGCTCTTTTATACCTTTGTATTACCAATAATAGAATATGGATCGCAAGTCTGGAATCCATATATGAAGGGTCTGACCAGGAGAATTGAATCAATCCAAAAGCAATTTTTACTGTTTGCTCTACGGAAATTGAAATGGCCAGATAGATTCCACCTACAAGTATGAAAATAGGCTGATGTTACTACATTTGATCACCTTGAAAGAGCGGAGAACAGTTGCTCAAGTAGTCTTTATTCACAAATTGATCATTGGTGAAATATCATCTAGTCATTTACTGGAATATATCAATTTTCGTTTACCACATTACCAAACACGCAGTAGTAATCTATTAATAGTGCCATTTGAAAAATACAATTACAAGAAATACCAACCAATGAATTTCATGCTTGATACATTCAATGAATTTTCTGATAAAAAGATTTCCAATTGTGATATATATCTAGTTGATTTCAATGTGAGCACAGATACCATAAAAAAACGATTGATTGAATATTTTAAAAATTTAAGAATAGAAATGTGATAATAATCAATTTTGCAATCAGTTAATCGCAGCGTTTTGTTCCGTAACCGTTAGGGTTGGCAAATAGGTTAACTGATCGGTGCTAGCAAGCTTTGATTATAAATGAATTTGTACATTTTTGTATATACTATTATTACTAAATTTATAATAAACCACCTCTGGCGAAGAAACGCTGTATGGTGCAGACCATTAACATTAACATTAACATTAGCCTATTTTCATACTTTGGTAGGTGGAATCTAATTTTAATTTCCGTAGAGCATAAAGTAAGAATTGTTTCTGGATTGATTCTATTCTTTTGGTCTGTCCTTTCATGTATGGGTTCCAAACTTGCGATCCGTATTCAATTATTGGTAATACAAAGGTATAAAAGAGCAATCGGATAGTCCACGGATCCTTGAAATCACGACCAAATCTTTTAATCCAAGCTAGTCTTGATTTAGCTTTTGCTATGATGTATTCAATGTGTGATTTGAAATTGAGTTGATTATCAAGAATGACTCCCAAGTCTTTGATTTCATTGACTCTCTGGATGACTTCATTTCCAATGATATAGTTATGATTAATTGTTGTACCCATTCGGTGAAACCTCATAATTTTGGTCTTTTTAACATTCAATCTAAGATCGTTACTACTGAAAAAACCAGAAATGTTTTCCAAGTCGTTTTGTAATATCAAGCAATCGTTTTCAGATTCAATATGTTTGGATAGTCTAACATCATCTGCAAATGAAAGTAATGTAGAATTTTCAACATAATATGGTAATTCTATGATGAATAATAAAAACAATGTTGCACCAATTGGGTAGCCTTGACCTGTACCAGAAGTAACGTCAATCGGGATTGATTTCGTATTACCGATTTTGACTATTTGTTTCCTACCATTAAGATATGATTCAATCCATCTTAGAATCTCATGCATCAAACCCATAACGTTGAGTTTGTGGATCAGTAGATCAATATTTACCGAATCAAATGCCTTTGCTAGATCAATGTAGATTGCATCCGTTTGAGTGTTCATCGATAAGTTGTTCAATGTGGATGAAGCAAATTCAACCAGATTCGTGATTGTTGATCTTCCCTTTATGAATCCGTGTTGACTATCATTAATGATGTTCTTAATATAAAAATTCAAATGACCTGTTAATATTGAATCCAATATATTTGCTGTTACGTATTGGAGTGCCACACCTCTGTAATTACTAATGTCATTTCTTGATCCACTTTTGAATATCGGTCTCACAAACGATGTTTTCCAACATTGAGGTACTTGCGCCGTTTTCATGGATTCACTGAGGATTAGCGTAATTGGTTTCTCTAATGTTTCTAGACAATTTTTTATGAATAGGTTTGGAATTCCATCCGGGCCTGAAACCAAGTTATTTGGTAGGTTGTTGATTGCTTGCGTCACTGTTTCTTCAGTTATATCCACTTTTGGAATGTTACTGCATAGATTAATCAATTCATTTCTATGTTTGTTGTTGGATTCAAACTTATTAACTGCTTCTGGATTATATATAGAGTAAGCAGTAGAGAAGAATTGAGCAAATAAATTCGCGGTTTCTGATTCGTTGTTGGATTTCTGGTCATTAAACTCCATGACATTCGGTAATTTGTCGTTGCATTTGTTCAAGTATTTTACATGTTTGTAGAAGTTTAATGGATCATCGGTTATCATTCGTTCCATCTCAATTGTATAATCGTTATAGGCCTTTCTGACACTTCGATTATATTCAGTTCGCTTCATCGAAAATTCCATGTTTGCCTCTGTTGACCATTTTCCCTTAGACCGTAATTTATTCAGTCTATTTTTCAAATTAATAAGTTGTGGGTTAAACCATTTGGGGTGTGATGATGATTTATGCGCTTTGGTCTGAACATGTTTCTTGATAACTGAATCAATTTCTTCATAAAACTTATCTACTTTATCATTAAATGGTATCTTTGAAAGTTGAAGTAAAGCATTCCACTCTATGCATGCAAGTGATTCATTGATGTTTGCATAGTTGGCTGATTGAAAATCAAGGAATGTATTGGCATCTTCAATTCTTTCATTGGTCTTGATGTATTTTAGAATTGTCAGCTGAGTGGCTGGGTGGTGACCTTCAATTTTCAATAATTGATCAATACATACATCACATTTTATCAAGTCGGTGTCGTTTGTCCAAACCAAATCCAATAGTCGGTTGTTTGTATTGTAATATTTATTGATTTGATGTAGTCCCGGGGTGTAAGCGGAGTCGAATTTGAGTCGACTTGAGTGAGCAGTCGACCCTTTGCCAGTGAGTTGAGTTGAGTCGACTTTCAGCTCACTCCCGAACCGCTCACTCACTCCAAACTCAACTCAACGCGAAGATAGGAAGCGAATACTCCACTCGACTCCACCCGACTCCGCTATATGTCTGATCGACATTTGTTGTCATTTATAAATTGTTAGAAATAAATTACTTTCAATGGACTTTTGAGGATTTTTTTTATTTTCCTATATTTTGCAATGTATTGACTTTTGAATGTATTGACTTTGCCTTTGAAATTGTTGTTGCTTTCAGTGGCGCCGCGTGGTGTAGTTTTTGGGCAAAACTAAAACTTTGGACTAATTTACATGCAATGGTATAGGACAAATTGTGCCATTGATATTTTGGTGGTTCAAATAGATTCACAGAGTTCAGTGGCACAACACAAACTGTTTCCATCATTAAAAAGCCTCGAAATAATGAATTCCAAATTTTCATATGGAAAAAATAAAACGTTTTATCCCACCCTATTCCATATAAGCCAGACGTATTTGAATGTGTGAATTGTGAAGATTTGAAAAAAAAGTTCAGTAAAAAAATCAAAATAAATTCATTTCCCATATATCGATGAATTGTGTGAGTTTAAAATGAGGCCCTGAATGTTATAATATCTTTTGAATGAGCGAAATGTAGTCATTGAAATGAATCAAATTGTCCAATTTCAAATTTTCGTGCAAATTTTATAATATATATCGATAATAATCAATTTTGCAATCAGTTAATCGCAGCGTTTTGTTCCGTAACCGTTAGGGTTGGCAAATAGGTTAACTGATCGGTGCTAGCAAGCTTTGATTATAAATGAATTTGTACATTTTTGTATATACTATTATTACTAAATTTATAATAAACCACCTCTGGCGAAGAAACGCTGTATGGTGCAGACCATTAACATTAACATTAACATTAGCCTATTTTCATACTTTGGTAGGTGGAATCTATCCGGCCATTTTAATTTCCGTAGAGCATAAAGTAAGAATTGTTTCTGGATTGATTCTATTCTTTTGGTCTGTCCTTTCATGTATGGGTTCCAAACTTGCGATCCGTATTCAATTATTGGTAATACAAAGGTATAAAAGAGCAATCGGATAGTCCACGGATCCTTGAAATCACGACCAAATCTTTTAATCCAAGCTAGTCTTGATTTAGCTTTTGCTATGATGTATTCAATGTGTGATTTGAAATTGAGTTGATTATCAAGAATGACTCCCAAGTCTTTGATTTCATTGACTCTCTGGATGACTTCATTTCCAATGATATAGTTATGATTAATTGTTGTACCCATTCGGTGAAACCTCATAATTTTGGTCTTTTTAACATTCAATCTAAGATCGTTACTACTGAAAAAACCAGAAATGTTTTCCAAGTCGTTTTGTAATATCAAGCAATCGTTTTCAGATTCAATATGTTTGGATAGTCTAACATCATCTGCAAATGAAAGTAATGTAGAATTTTCAACATAATATGGTAATTCTATGATGAATAATAAAAACAATGTTGCACCAATTGGGTAGCCTTGACCTGTACCAGAAGTAACGTCAATCGGGATTGATTTCGTATTACCGATTTTGACTATTTGTTTCCTACCATTAAGATATGATTCAATCCATCTTAGAATCTCATGCATCAAACCCATAACGTTGAGTTTGTGGATCAGTAGATCAATATTTACCGAATCAAATGCCTTTGCTAGATCAATGTAGATTGCATCCGTTTGAGTGTTCATCGATAAGTTGTTCAATGTGGATGAAGCAAATTCAACCAGATTCGTGATTGTTGATCTTCCCTTTATGAATCCGTGTTGACTATCATTAATGATGTTCTTAATATAAAAATTCAAATGACCTGTTAATATTGAATCCAATATATTTGCTGTTACGTATTGGAGTGCCACACCTCTGTAATTACTAATGTCATTTCTTGATCCACTTTTGAATATCGGTCTCACAAACGATGTTTTCCAACATTGAGGTACTTGCGCCGTTTTCATGGATTCACTGAGGATTAGCGTAATTGGTTTCTCTAATGTTTCTAGACAATTTTTTATGAATAGGTTTGGAATTCCATCCGGGCCTGAAACCAAGTTATTTGGTAGGTTGTTGATTGCTTGCGTCACTGTTTCTTCAGTTATATCCACTTTTGGAATGTTACTGCATAGATTAATCAATTCATTTCTATGTTTGTTGTTGGATTCAAACTTATTAACTGCTTCTGGATTATATATAGAGTAAGCAGTAGAGAAGAATTGAGCAAATAAATTCGCGGTTTCTGATTCGTTGTTGGATTTCTGGTCATTAAACTCCATGACATTCGGTAATTTGTCGTTGCATTTGTTCAAGTATTTTACATGTTTGTAGAAGTTTAATGGATCATCGGTTATCATTCGTTCCATCTCAATTGTATAATCGTTATAGGCCTTTCTGACACTTCGATTATATTCAGTTCGCTTCATCGAAAATTCCATGTTTGCCTCTGTTGACCATTTTCCCTTAGACCGTAATTTATTCAGTCTATTTTTCAAATTAATAAGTTGTGGGTTAAACCATTTGGGGTGTGATGATGATTTATGCGCTTTGGTCTGAACATGTTTCTTGATAACTGAATCAATTTCTTCATAAAACTTATCTACTTTATCATTAAATGGTATCTTTGAAAGTTGAAGTAAAGCATTCCACTCTATGCATGCAAGTGATTCATTGATGTTTGCATAGTTGGCTGATTGAAAATCAAGGAATGTATTGGCATCTTCAATTCTTTCATTGGTCTTGATGTATTTTAGAATTGTCAGCTGAGTGGCTGGGTGGTGACCTTCAATTTTCAATAATTGATCAATACATACATCACATTTTATCAAGTCGGTGTCGTTTGTCCAAACCAAATCCAATAGTCGGTTGTTTGTATTGTAATATTTATTGATTTGATGTAGTCCCGGGGTGTAAGCGGAGTCGAATTTGAGTCGACTTGAGTGAGCAGTCGACCCTTTGCCAGTGAGTTGAGTTGAGTCGACTTTCAGCTCACTCCCGAACCGCTCACTCACTCCAAACTCAACTCAACGCGAAGATAGGAAGCGAATACTCCACTCGACTCCACCCGACTCCGCTATATGTCTGATCGACATTTGTTGTCATTTATAAATTGTTAGAAATAAATTACTTTCAATGGACTTTTGAGGATTTTTTTTATTTTCCTATATTTTGCAATGTATTGACTTTTGAATGTATTGACTTTGCCTTTGAAATTGTTGTTGCTTTCAGTGGCGCCGCGTGGTGTAGTTTTTGGGCAAAACTAAAACTTTGGACTAATTTACATGCAATGGTATAGGACAAATTGTGCCATTGATATTTTGGTGGTTCAAATAGATTCACAGAGTTCAGTGGCACAACACAAACTGTTTCCATCATTAAAAAGCCTCGAAATAATGAATTCCAAATTTTCATATGGAAAAAATAAAACGTTTTATCCCACCCTATTCCATATAAGCCAGACGTATTTGAATGTGTGAATTGTGAAGATTTGAAAAAAAAGTTCAGTAAAAAAATCAAAATAAATTCATTTCCCATATATCGATGAATTGTGTGAGTTTAAAATGAAGCCCTGAATGTTATAATATCTTTTGAATGAGCGAAATGTAGTCATTGAAATGAATCAAATTGTCCAATTTCAAATTTTCGTGCAAATTTTATAATATATATCGATAATAATCAATTTTGCAATCAGTTAATCGCAGCGTTTTGTTCCGTAACCGTTAGGGTTGGCAAATAGGTTAACTGATCGGTGCTAGCAAGCTTTGATTATAAATGAATTTGTACATTTTTGTATATACTATTATTACTAAATTTATAATAAACCACCTCTGGCGAAGAAACGCTGTATGGTGCAGACCATTAACATTAACATTAACATTAGCCTATTTTCATACTTTGGTAGGTGGAATCTATCCGGCCATTTTAATTTCCGTAGAGCATAAAGTAAGAATTGTTTCTGGATTGATTCTATTCTTTTGGTCTGTCCTTTCATGTATGGGTTCCAAACTTGCGATCCGTATTCAATTATTGGTAATACAAAGGTATAAAAGAGCAATCGGATAGTCCACGGATCCTTGAAATCACGACCAAATCTTTTAATCCAAGCTAGTCTTGATTTAGCTTTTGCTATGATGTATTCAATGTGTGATTTGAAATTGAGTTGATTATCAAGAATGACTCCCAAGTCTTTGATTTCATTGACTCTCTGGATGACTTCATTTCCAATGATATAGTTATGATTAATTGTTGTACCCATTCGGTGAAACCTCATAATTTTGGTCTTTTTAACATTCAATCTAAGATCGTTACTACTGAAAAAACCAGAAATGTTTTCCAAGTCGTTTTGTAATATCAAGCAATCGTTTTCAGATTCAATATGTTTGGATAGTCTAACATCATCTGCAAATGAAAGTAATGTAGAATTTTCAACATAATATGGTAATTCTATGATGAATAATAAAAACAATGTTGCACCAATTGGGTAGCCTTGACCTGTACCAGAAGTAACGTCAATCGGGATTGATTTCGTATTACCGATTTTGACTATTTGTTTCCTACCATTAAGATATGATTCAATCCATCTTAGAATCTCATGCATCAAACCCATAACGTTGAGTTTGTGGATCAGTAGATCAATATTTACCGAATCAAATGCCTTTGCTAGATCAATGTAGATTGCATCCGTTTGAGTGTTCATCGATAAGTTGTTCAATGTGGATGAAGCAAATTCAACCAGATTCGTGATTGTTGATCTTCCCTTTATGAATCCGTGTTGACTATCATTAATGATGTTCTTAATATAAAAATTCAAATGACCTGTTAATATTGAATCCAATATATTTGCTGTTACGTATTGGAGTGCCACACCTCTGTAATTACTAATGTCATTTCTTGATCCACTTTTGAATATCGGTCTCACAAACGATGTTTTCCAACATTGAGGTACTTGCGCCGTTTTCATGGATTCACTGAGGATTAGCGTAATTGGTTTCTCTAATGTTTCTAGACAATTTTTTATGAATAGGTTTGGAATTCCATCCGGGCCTGAAACCAAGTTATTTGGTAGGTTGTTGATTGCTTGCGTCACTGTTTCTTCAGTTATATCCACTTTTGGAATGTTACTGCATAGATTAATCAATTCATTTCTATGTTTGTTGTTGGATTCAAACTTATTAACTGCTTCTGGATTATATATAGAGTAAGCAGTAGAGAAGAATTGAGCAAATAAATTCGCGGTTTCTGATTCGTTGTTGGATTTCTGGTCATTAAACTCCATGACATTCGGTAATTTGTCGTTGCATTTGTTCAAGTATTTTACATGTTTGTAGAAGTTTAATGGATCATCGGTTATCATTCGTTCCATCTCAATTGTATAATCGTTATAGGCCTTTCTGACACTTCGATTATATTCAGTTCGCTTCATCGAAAATTCCATGTTTGCCTCTGTTGACCATTTTCCCTTAGACCGTAATTTATTCAGTCTATTTTTCAAATTAATAAGTTGTGGGTTAAACCATTTGGGGTGTGATGATGATTTATGCGCTTTGGTCTGAACATGTTTCTTGATAACTGAATCAATTTCTTCATAAAACTTATCTACTTTATCATTAAATGGTATCTTTGAAAGTTGAAGTAAAGCATTCCACTCTATGCATGCAAGTGATTCATTGATGTTTGCATAGTTGGCTGATTGAAAATCAAGGAATGTATTGGCATCTTCAATTCTTTCATTGGTCTTGATGTATTTTAGAATTGTCAGCTGAGTGGCTGGGTGGTGACCTTCAATTTTCAATAATTGATCAATACATACATCACATTTTATCAAGTCGGTGTCGTTTGTCCAAACCAAATCCAATAGTCGGTTGTTTGTATTGTAATATTTATTGATTTGATGTAGTCCCGGGGTGTAAGCGGAGTCGAATTTGAGTCGACTTGAGTGAGCAGTCGACCCTTTGCCAGTGAGTTGAGTTGAGTCGACTTTCAGCTCACTCCCGAACCGCTCACTCACTCCAAACTCAACTCAACGCGAAGATAGGAAGCGAATACTCCACTCGACTCCACCCGACTCCGCTATATGTCTGATCGACATTTGTTGTCATTTATAAATTGTTAGAAATAAATTACTTTCAATGGACTTTTGAGGATTTTTTTTATTTTCCTATATTTTGCAATGTATTGACTTTTGAATGTATTGACTTTGCCTTTGAAATTGTTGTTGCTTTCAGTGGCGCCGCGTGGTGTAGTTTTTGGGCAAAACTAAAACTTTGGACTAATTTACATGCAATGGTATAGGACAAATTGTGCCATTGATATTTTGGTGGTTCAAATAGATTCACAGAGTTCAGTGGCACAACACAAACTGTTTCCATCATTAAAAAGCCTCGAAATAATGAATTCCAAATTTTCATATGGAAAAAATAAAACGTTTTATCCCACCCTATTCCATATAAGCCAGACGTATTTGAATGTGTGAATTGTGAAGATTTGAAAAAAAAGTTCAGTAAAAAAATCAAAATAAATTCATTTCCCATATATCGATGAATTGTGTGAGTTTAAAATGAGGCCCTGAATGTTATAATATCTTTTGAATGAGCGAAATGTAGTCATTGAAATGAATCAAATTGTCCAATTTCAAATTTTCGTGCAAATTTTTTTCGATTTCTTTGAAATAGAATGTTTTGAAACGATTCTTGAGAAGTTTTATTTTTCATTTTGCATATTTTAATGGTCCAAATAAATTCAAAGTGTTCAGTGACACCACACAAACTAATTCCGATCATTAAAAAGCCTCGGAATAATGAATTCCAAATTTTCATATGAAAAAAATTTCTTTCGATTCAAAACATCCTATTTCAAAGAAATCTAAAAAAATGTGGAGCAAAAATTTGAAATCGGACAATTTTAGTCATTTCAATGACTGAAATCTGTTTATATCATGCCATTGAACTCTTTGAATCCATTCAAACCACCAAAATATAAGAAAATGTTCAAAAAAATTCCTCAAAAGTCCATTGAGAATCATCTGATTCAACGAAATCGAAAGAAATTTTGAACGAAAATTTGAAATCGGAAATTTGATGTATTTTACTTATATGATGCCACTGAACACATTGAATTCATTTGAACGATCAAAATACCACAAAATATTCAAAAATGGCCCATGTCGAATAGGGTGGAATGAAAAATTCGATTTTTTTTTCATATGAAAATTTGGAATTCATTATTCAGAGGCTTTTTAATGATCGGAATCAGTTTGTGTGGTGTCACTGAACACTTTGAATTTATTTGGACCATTAAAATATGCGAAATGAAAAAAACAACTTCTCAAGAATCGATTCAAAACATTCTATTTCAAAGCAATCGAAAAAAAAATTGCAGCGAAAATTCGAAATTAGACACAATGGGGTATTTTATTTATCGGAAACAGTTTATATAGTGCCATTGAACTCTTTGAATTTATTGGGACAGTTGAAATAACAAAATTTGAAACAAAATGGTTTATATGGAATAGGGTGGTCTGAAACATTTGATTTTTTTAATATGAAAATTTTGAATTCATTATTTCGAGGCATTTTAATGATCGGAATCAGTTTGTGAGGTGTCACTGAACTGTTTGAATTCATTAAAACTATTAAAATATCAACAAATCTTTTATTTTGGATCAAAAATATTTCAATTGAGGAATGAATGTTTTTATTTTTTTTAATGAATATTTGAAGTTGGTCATTCTGAGGCATTTCAATGATTGGAATTAGATTGTGTGATGCTATTGAGCTTGTTGAAACCATTAGAGCCATTAAAATATCAAATCGAAGAAAAATCGGAATTTGTATGGAATAGGGTGGGCTGAAACATTCGAATTCTTTCATATGAAAATTTGAAATTGGACATTTCGAGATGTTCTATTGATTGGAAACAGTTAATCTTGTGCCACCGAGTTCTTTGAATCCATTCGAAACACCAAAATATAGGAAAATGTAAAAAAAAAATCCTCATTGGTTGATTAAAAATGCTCTAGTTCAAAGAAATCGAAAAAAATCGGAGCAAAAATTTGCAATCAGACATTTTGAAAGGGCTTGAAACATTCGATTTTTTTCATATGAGAATTTAGAATCCATTATTCCGAGGCTTTTTAATGATCGGAATCAGTTTGTGTGGTACCAATGCATTTTTTTGAATTCATTCAAATTATTAAAATATCAAAAAATCTTTCTTCTGAACAAAAAGATTTCAATTGAGGAATGAATGTGTTTATTTGTTCTGTTTTCATCTAATAAATGAATTGAGTGTGTTCTGATGATATGATGGGCCTCTAGAATTGGTAAAAAAATTGGTAAAAAAATGTGAGATTTTTCTATTCATTGCACAATTATTTGAGTTTTAAATAGAATATCAAATCCAAACAAAGTGAAACGATAAAATAATGACGACTAAAATTTTTATAAATAATATTGAATAAATTCTGAAACCGAGTCGACTCGGAGTGAACTTAACTTGAGTTCACTCAGAAACTACATATAAATAAATTTTGAGTGGAGTTGAGTTGAGTTTTCACTCGACTTCACTCAACTTTTCCGAGTCGACTCGCGAGCAGCAGTCGACCTCCAAGAAATTTCCTTGCCGAGTTGAGTCGACTCACTCCACTTACACCCCTGTGTAGTCCAAGTTCATGACACGAATCAATAATTGTGTTTTGCTCTTTGCTGGTTGCATTTAGAGGGAAAGCAATTTGTGGATTGTCTACGTCATCAGTCAGCCATGATAAATCTCTCAAGTTAAAGTCACCAGAATGTATAATTGTATCATTTGCTTTAGCTGTAGATGTAAATGATTTCATTGCATTCATATTTGCTTGGTAGACTGCCAATGGTGAGCCTGGCCCCTATTGTTCAAAAACTGTTCATTTTGAAAATGAACAGATTTTTTTGAACAAATATTCAAATTTTACTAAATAAAACAAATGGGAATATGTTCAATTCAATATTGTATCTGTTCAAAGTGAATATATATTCAAATTTTACCTGAACTGTTCACGAAAAAGTGATTCAACTACATAGCTGCGTCATTTTTTTTGAAAACTTTTCATATTTTGTCATACATATATATTCACTTTGAACAGATACAATATTGAATTGAACATATTCCCATTTGTTTTAATTAGGAAAATTTGAACATTTGTTAAAATGAACAGTTTTTGAACAATAGGGGCCTGGTCTGATGTATGATTCTAATAAGAATAAATTAAAATCGCCAAGGTTCACCTGGCCCCTATTGTTCAAAAACTGTTCATTTTAACAAATGTTCAAATTTTCCTAATTAAAACAAATGGGAATATGTTCAATTCAATATTGTATCTGTTCAAAGTGAATATATATATATATGACAAAATATGAAAAGTTTTCAAAAAAAATTACGCAGCTATGTAGTTGAATCACTTTTTCGTGAACAGTTCAGGTAAAATTTGAATATATATTCACTTTGAACAGATACAATATTGAATTGAACATATTCCCATTTGTTTTATTTAGTAAAATTTGAATATTTGTTCAAAAAAATCTGTTCATTTTCAAAATGAACAGTTTTTGAACAATAGGGGCCTGGCCCCTATTGTTCAAAAACTGTTCATTCTGAACAAATGTTCAAATTTTCCTAAATAAAACAAATGGGAATATGTTCAATTCAATATTGTATCTGTTCAAAATGAATTTATATATGACAAAATATGAAAAGTTTTCAAAAAAAATGACGCAGCTATGTAGTTGAATCATTTTTTTGTGAACAGTTCACCTCAAATTTGAATATATATTCACTTTGAACAGATACAATATTGAATTGAACATATTCCCATTTGTTTTATTTAGTAAAATTTGACTATTTGTTCAAAAAAATCTGTTCATCTTCAAAATGAACAGTTTTTGAACAATAGGGGCCTGAACGCAAATTAATTCTGTACCAAATGCTTCATCATTTCCTATTAGGTTAGAATTTAATGATTCATGAATTGCAATCAAAACTCCACCGCCACTTTTCTTCTTTTTTGATTGATTACTCTCAGTAAGGGTCGACCTATCACATCTGTATACATTAAAATCATTCGGGAATACATTTGATGATGGAATTGTGTCATCAAGGTTAGTTTCACATAACATGTAAACCTTAAAAGGAGAAATTAATATATTAGCAAAAAATTCTGGTAATTTGGTACGAAGCCCATTAACATTGTGGCAGTAAATCTTATTGAAACTGTCTAGGCTGTTGCCTCTGCAATATGAACTCTTAGCTGTTAATTTTGTTGTTTGTTTTGCGGTATCTTTCTGGATTTCATTCACTTGCATCTGAAGTGAATTTATTTTATCTATAAATATGTCAATTGTTGAATCATTGATCGGCACCTTATCTAAATTTTGCATTTCTAGTAGCATCATATATTCCAAAACTTCAATTGCATCCGTTTTGTTGTTTATTGAGTAAACTGGTGGTGAAAAGGTTGTCTTTGATATGTTGGATGATATTGTGGTTGCCACTGGTTCTGGTTTGGTGGTTGAAGTGGTAATTGAAAATGCTGTTGAAATTGTTGCTGGTATTGTGGCTGGAATTGCGGTCGAATAAACTGGTCGGTGTTCATATAATGATAGGGAAAATTTTGATGATCTTGATAATTGTGTCTAAATATCGGCGTATATGGTACATAATGATTTGAACGATTGAAACGGTTTATATTTCGATAAGTATTCTGCCTGGGAAAATTATTATTATGGTGAAAACGGTTATAGTTTCGGTAGTTATTGAAATTTCGATGGTCAAATCGAGTACCATTATTTTGATTCGGCTTATTTTTATAAAATTTGTCATTTTGTGATGAAAATTTTTGCTGTTGTTGTTGTTGCGGTTGGACTTTTTGCTGCTTTTGTTTTTGTTTTGAATCCATGTTAGTTTTTTTGCTTAATGGTTTTGGTGGTTTTTGAGGTGGAACAAAGGGCACAGCATTAACACCAGATCCCCATAAATCACTATTCATAATAACATCATAATCATCTTTGGTTGATGCATTAATTTTGAACGACACAAAATTGAGTTTATGTTGCTTTTGACTTTTCTTGGTTAAAATTTCAACTGAAAAATTGGTATCGTTAACTAAAGATGTTTTATGTGTGATATATGCAGTTAATTTATCACATGTTGTAGTTGGTTTGCACTTTGAAATATATATGGCAAATTGGTCAGTTTGATTGTTGGTTATGTTACTGGGTAATGCCATTTCTGACAACGATGGCTCTGAACGGGGTGATGACGATGCGTTTTGTTGATGTTGTTGTTTTATTAATAATAAGATTTTCATCTTATTAATATGTTTGATGTTAATAAAAAATATTCATTTATTAATTAATAAAAAAAATCCAATATTTCCTCCGATATGTTACCATATTAATAAAAAAACAAGTTATTATTGTTAATAACCAAATATGTTATTAAAAAAATATGTTTTATTAACGTTAGTATAAGACGTTTATGTTAATAAAATATGTTGGTTATTAACATATTAATAAAATATCGAAAATGTAAATCTGTAATGGATGGTACAAACAAAAATACAAAAAACGATTTTGGAGCATGATGTTCAAACAACATATATTTTGGCCAAAAATCAAGCAACAAATTTTTGGCCAAAAATGTAACCATATTCATTATCTTCATATATTTCTTTTATATTTATAAATATGAATCTTTCTCTTATAGCGTTGTAACAAAGCACAGAGGATATTTGCTACAGACCCTAGGTGACAAGGAGGTTCATGACTGGTTGTATGCTATAAATCCACTCTTAGCCGGCCAAATACGGTAATTGATATTTTTGAAATTAATCTCCCTTTCTGTGCAATTACTTTGAATATTATTGAAATTCTGCAGATCATTAACAATTCTTTTCCGCATGGGGTACTTTGAGCCCCAAACTCTTAGCTGGCCTATAACGTTTTTCGATTCGACTTCAAAAATGTTTCCAAAAATGTTTCAGACGTATTTTTGAAATATGAGGGGGGTCAAGAACCCCCCGAAACCTCCAAGGCCTAAGTTGTTTGAGTAGGTAGAGGCAACACAATTCGGCTTTCATCAATGCTCGGTGTCGTTTAACCATAACGGGCCTGTAAAAAATTTCCTTCTCGCCAGTGTTAACCGATAAAAAAAATATTTAAAACTCAAAAACAAAAAACACCGTCCCCATTAGCTTTCTTTTGCCTATCTACATTAATATTATATCATACTAACATATTAACCTATCAACATATATCGATATATGACGTTAATATGATTAATATGATTTATAACGTTAATTAATACATCTATATCTATACAGGGTGTCCCGCTTTAGCATGTCAATATTATCACCACATAATCTCCTCGGGCCATGAGGAGAAAAAAAGCCTATAAGCAAAAATTTCTAGGAGTCGTTCTTAGTGCGGTTACAGCTGTCGGCCCCCTTTGGGTCAATATTTCATATGCTAGAATTGTCATCATTCAAATGAGTTTAGTGGTGGCATCTTTCAACATAAATACATGGTTGATAGCTTATTGGAAATATATTGACGTTTACTTGGCTTTTCTTAATCTTAGACCTGTCCTCTGAGATCTCATCATATTTCTGTCCTCTCGGGCGCTCAGTGCCCGTTGTATATTTTGTATGAAAAAACACGAATTTTTGCAATATTTCAGCAATGATATGTATGTGTGCGTCAGAGTCGCAGCTATATTCCACATCCTGCGCTGACAAAATTAAAGACTTTCTTCCTAACAAATCATTTCGAAATATGAGTGCCCACACAAAATTTTGCATGAAAATTGACTTGGATCTCAAATTGTTCCCCAAATATATGGATTGCATGATTCACATTGAAGTGTTTTTTATAAAAAACATCACCATATGATGTTTGGTGACATATTTATATTTTTATTTCGAATTACATATCGGCTCGAGCACTGAGTGCCCAAAGGACAGGTCGAAGGTTAAACTTTTTCGAAGTTTCTAGAATGTTCTATGAAATTATTTCGATTTTTCTCGAATATTCTAGAATGTTCCATTCCGACCGACATCCGACCGACACCGAACCCGAAAAAACCCGAGATTCGGGGTCAGTCGGGTTCGGTTTAGCTCCAAACATTTCGGTCGGATCGATCGGGCATGCGGAGTAAGGCTGCTCATGTACTGTAAATGTAAATGTTTATTAACGTATTGAATTTCATTGATTGGTGTACGAGAGAATGTTTAGGTTTTGAGATGAGCACTTAGTGCTTTTCAGCAAGCAAATAGTAACAATTTTAAGATGAGTTTTATTTGGTATGGTTGACAGAGGCTGTCAAACTAAATGACAATAGTTGTACATTGAAATAGCTCTGGTTAAAATATATATTAAAAATATTTGTTGATGATTATCAACTCGAAAATTGTTTTGTTTGAAAGTTCGTGTTTTTTACCATCCGAAAACATTGAAGTTTAAATTGTTATTACAAAAATAAGTGTTGAGATTGTGAAAATCATATTGATTAACTTGCTATTGATTCACAAAAAAGAAAAAAAAAAAAAAAAAAAAAATAGATAACACATACAAAACTAGTTACCCCATCTATTGGGAAATGGCGCACATTTGCAATCGTGATGATTGTAAGCCAAACAATGTGAATGGACCAAAAGTGAACTGCATCAAATGCAAGAAAACCTGTTTTCTCTATTGTTATGGCATCTGGTATGTACAATCGCATGAAAACGACAGAATTAGCCAGTACCATGATATCGAATGCACATTTACGACAACAACGAAATAATGACAGTCCAAATGCTAAACAATCACCACGTCCAATTTTCCAACCAAAATGGAATAGCGTTGCTAGAAACTACGGTCGGAACTTCCCACCATTCACGACTGTGAGTACAGCTAAAACATCAATGACACCAACAACAAACAAACGCAAAATACGTGAATTGGCGCTAATTGACAACGTAACATCGCAAACTATAGCCGTAGCACCAATTCCCGAACCGAAAATTGGAAAAAAGGCTTCAACAATCGGAAAGCCAATTGAACAAAAAATGCCAAACAAACGAATTGAAAATCCACTTTCGAAATCAATTTGGATCTCAGGTGTACACCCTGAAACTGGAAATGATGAAATTGAAGAATACATCGTAAAGAATACTACATTAACCGACAAAACAAAATTCAAATGCACAAAACTGATTAAAAAGGATCAAGACTTGAGCAAAATGTCATTCATTTCGTTTAAAATCGATGTAGCTCCAGATGATTTTGATGCACTTATGAACGATGAAATATGGCCAAGCAATGTCAAAATTCGTGAATTCGTCAAAATGTCACCACCAAAACGAACTTTCGAACAATTCTTACCACTGGCACCGAATGCGTCGACAGCAAAGTCACCGGCAGCTAAACGACAACAAATTGAAGCACCACGAAATGGATTGGATGGTGAACAAATCGACAAAATGGATTTTTGATCTACGCATCAAACTCAACGACAGTGAAGATCTCCGACAACCAAATTATCACCAAAAAAAACAACCAAACAGAAACAATAAAAGAAACGGCAAAGACTGCAATGAAATGCAGTTAGACAGGTAACTCGTTTAGAAATAGTATATGCTCTCTACGAGAGAAATTTGATACTACCAAAAATAAATTGAGCTTCATTCGTACAACACAGATGCAATCACGAAAGACCAAAAACGATCGAATCAATGGACCGATAAATATGACACAAAATGATGAAATTGACACGCAAAACATCCACAAACAATCACTGATCACAAACTACTTCGAGTGCAATGGGAACAGAACAGACCTGGCAGCAACCAGACCAGATGCGACAACGTCAAATATGCACACAATACGAGATAATGATGAAGCAATACAAATATTGAACTGTGAGATGCTAGTACAAATGGCGCATTTTGAATCACTTGAACTCAGTGACACAATCATCGATATGTTTTTTAAACAAATTGGCCAGATACAATCGCAAATTGATGGGCTAAGATCAACTGTACGTGAATCAAAACACGAATTCGTTGATAAACAATTGCTCCCAATTTATTACAATAACATCAGATCGATAACGAACAAAACCAATATCAGTATGAAAATCGAGCTATCCATATACAAAGTGCTGTGCATCACTGAAACATGATTGAAAAAGGAAACTGACTTCAAATTTCCAGCAAATTTTGAAGTTTATCGATGTGACAGAGTGGACTCAACTGAGACGCACGCATAAGAAGATCAGGTGGAGTGGCTGTACTAGTGCACAAATCGATCAAAAGTAGAAAAATAGATATGCGTGAGGATCCAAAATGTGAATGCTTGGCCATTGAAATTATGCTGAAACCAACGCCAATGATTGTCTACGTATATTACATTAGCTGTTTTGAGCTGTCCAGCGCCAATTTGCACTATGATCGATTAAATCAACTAATGACATCATATCACCAACACCGGAACATTGCTTTGGGTGACTTCAATCTCCACAGTATTGAATGGATTGTTGATGAAGATCAAGTCAGTTTTTTACCAAATTTTTTGCCGATTTCACAAAATAACGATCACAGAGGCTACCATACTGAAGCGATGGAATTTCTAAACAAAATGATGAGCCTACCATTGTATCAAATGTCAAACCTAAAAAAAAAAGCTGGTAATGTGCTGGAGCTTGTATTTTCAAACGCCGTTACTGATGTCAGCATATGCAAAGATCTCTACACAATTGTAAATGATAACCAACAAGATGAAAATCATGTACCATATGAAGTAACATTTGAGTACTGTCGTCAAGCCTCAAATCAATGTTCTAAGAATTAAACGATTCTCAACTTCAGAAGGGGCAATTACGAACGAATGTGTCAGCAACTGGAGAGTATTAATTTTGCTCATGAATTCACAATCAGAGATGAGAATTCCGCATACGATTTTTTCTATCAAACAATGACTGAACTAATTGAAAACAATGTTCCAAAACAAGTCATAAAAAATTATCCAAAGAAACCAAAGTGGTGGAATAAAGAGTTACAGAGCATGAAAAATCGACGTGATAAACTATTCAAGACAAAGCAAAAAGGTGTAGTCTCTGAAGAGTACAAGGCAGCTGTTGGTGAATTTAATATGCTCAATGATATACTTCGTAATGAATACATGATTAAAGTTCAAGAGAACATTAAATTGCAGCCAGCTGAGTTTTGGAAATTTGCTAAACTAGTAAATAAAACTGTGACATATCCAACTTCAATGAAATATGCAAATAAAACAGCCGATACAGCATGTGGTGTGGTCGAGCTATTTGCTGATTACTTTGAGACAATATACGAGGCGGATGACCAACACTGGAACTTTGGCGAAGTTTTTCGAGAATCACCTAATGCAAAGGAGATTAATGTCACTCTTGTTGATATTGAAAATGCTATAAATGCATTGAAATGGAAAAGTGGGGCTGGGCCGGATGGACTATCACCCTTTGTCATCAAAATGTGCATCAATACAGTAGTGTGGCCTATTTGGTTGCTGTACAAAAAAACATTCGACTCAGGTGTTATCCCAAATGCACTGAAAACATCACGCGTTGTACCAGTATACAAAAAAGGTGACAAAACAGACGTTTCAAACTACAGAGTTATAGCCATCAGTTCCGTCATATTAAAAATATTCGAGTCAGCAACGAAATAGCTCATGTTAATTGTTGAGCCAAAACTATCAAATGCACAACACGGTTTCAGACCGAAACGATCCGTTACAACTAACTTACTCAATTTGTCGATGGAAGTAAACAAAGCATTCAACCGAGGAAATCAAACAGACGTTTTTTATGGTGATTTCAAGAGTGCATTCGACAAAGTGTGGCATAGGAAACTAGTCGAAAAATTTGCACGGTTTGACATTGGCACTTTGACTTCAAAATGGCTGTGTCAGTTCCTAACCGAGAGAAGATGCTATGTCAAAATTGGTGATAATATTTCGAGATCGTATGCAACAACATCCGGTGTACCAGCAGGTAGCATCCTTGGGCCAGTAATGTTCGCAATGCACATCGACGATATGACACATGCAATTAAACATGCAAAAATACTACTTTTTGCTGATGACTCCAAAATGGTGGTTGAAATATCTACCATGATCAATAATGTCATACAGTGGTGTAGCGAGAACCGTCTTCACCTCAACATCAGCAAATGTGCCATATTCACAGCATCGAGAGCAATGACGCCAATCCGTGCAAACTACACCATGGGGGATTACACTATAGAACGAAAAGAGGAGATTCGTGACTTGGGTGTCTTGCTCGATCGAAGATTCTCATTTGGAGATCATATTCAACAAACAACGATCAAGTGTCGTCAACTCATTGGTTGTATTAAACATCATTCAAACGGTAACTTCACAATTGAAACCCAGAAACTGTTGTATTTAGCGTATGTAAGATTGGAGTCCATATCAAGTTATTTGGAGTCCATATCAAGAATTATATATAAGTGACATTGAATCGATACAAAAACAATTATATATATATAGTGATATATATTAAACAGTAGAAGAAACTCAACATCGTATCGTCTTGATCCCTATGTAAAAAGATGTAAAATATTAAATATTCAACCACTATATTTAAGAAGAAAAGTAGCTGATGCATTATTTGCCTACGATATATTTGTCAAAAATGTAAATGATGTAAATATTTGTTCTAAATTTGTAAACTCAGATAATTTTTATTCTACACGTAACGTAAGACTTCTTGAAGAACCATTTTATAGGGCTGATTATTTAAGAAACCAACCAATAGCTAGATTTATACGATTAGTAAATGAACACAATAATATTTTCACAAACTCCTCAAACAGGAATGGGTTCAAAACCAAAATGGTTCAAATATTAGAAAACTTAAGACAAACTGAAGACTGAACACTGTAAATTAGCATAAGCTTATTCAGCCAATTTTGTGGCGGTGAAATAAAATTCAATTCAACTCAATTCTAGGAGTCGTTCTTAGTGCGGTTACAGCTGTCGGCCCCCTTTGGGTCAATATTTCATATGCTAGAATTGTCATCATTCAAATGAGTTTAGTGGTGGCATCTTTCAACATAAATACATGGTTGATAGCTTATTGGAAATATATTGACTTTTACTTGGCTTTTCTTAATCTTAGACCTGTCCTCTGAGATCTCATCATATTTCTGTCCTCTCGGGCGCTCAGTGCCCGTTGTATATTTTGTATGAAAAAACACGAATTTTTGCAATATTTCAGCAATGATATGTATGTGTGCGTCAGAGTCGCAGCTATATTCCACATCCTGCGCTGACAAAATTAAAGACTTTCTTCCTAACAAATCATTTCGAAATATGAGTGCCCACACAAAATTTTGCATGAAAATTGACTTGGATCTCAAATTGTTCCCCAAATATATGGATTGCATGATTCACAAGTTGTGAATCACAACTCAGTGTGATGTATGATTCACAACTCTCATTCGGAAATACGCCACACAAACTCAATGAAACTTACACTGTAGGTAGAGATTGAAGTGTTTTTTATAAAAAACATCACCATATGATGTTTGGTGACATATTTATATTTTTATTTCGAATTACATATC
Source organism: Aphidoletes aphidimyza (assembly GCA_030463065.1). Taxonomy (NCBI): domain Eukaryota; kingdom Metazoa; phylum Arthropoda; class Insecta; order Diptera; family Cecidomyiidae; genus Aphidoletes; species Aphidoletes aphidimyza. The sequence goes on along the minus strand of CM059997.1, from coordinate 19,304,461 downwards.
GGCTCGAGCACTGAGTGCCCAGAGGACAGGTCTAAGGTTAAACTTTTTCGAAGTTTCTAGAATGTTCTATGAAATTATTTCGATTTTTCTCGAATATTCTAGAATGTTCCATTCCGACCGACATCCGACCGACACCGAACCCGAAAAAACCCGAGATTCGGGGTCAGTCGGGTTCGGTTTAGCTCCAAACATTTTGGTCAGCAAGCAAATAGTAACAATTTTAAGATGAGTTTCATTTGGTATGGTTGATTGGAGTAATTTAGGGAAAATGCGTTGATAAAAACCTTAATTTGACGGGTTTTCGATTTTATACTTAAAAACTAGAGAACTTACAAACTAAAAAATTTCGTGCTATTGCACTCAATGGATATTTTACACGGTACAGTCAAGCAGTGTGCTGACATTTAGGGCGGAAATATACATTCAATATTAGAATTAAATCACAATTCAATTTCTCTAATTAATTCGTAATTGGAAATGTTACAATTATGGATGAATTTTGTATTTGATGAATGTAAAAATTTATCGAATGGTTGAATGTTAGAGAGCCGTTCCAGTAGGAATGATGGTGTACGATGGGGAAGATTGATGATTGTTTTCACTATTTTATTTTGAAATATGTTGAGTTTTTGTATGTGTGTACGTGCTGCTGTCGATCATATCGGGGCCCCGTATGCCAAAATCGGGCGGATGATAGCAGTGTAAATGTGAGTTTTGTTTGCTTGTGATAACTGTGATTTTCTCCCCAGCAACGGATAGAGTGCTCGAAAGCATCTCTTTGCTTTTATTCGTGTATCGTTGATGTGGCTTTTGAACGTTAGTTTTTTGTCAAGTCTTATTCCCAAATAGTTAATTGTATTCGATCATTCAATGATGTTGTTTTGACTATAGAGAGCGATCGATGGTATTCGCCTTCTCCTGCCGTTGAATGGGAAAATGATTGCTTGAGTTTTTGATGCGTTCAGTTTAATTTTTCATTTCGTGAAATAGTGATGCAATGTTGTGAGCGCAGCGTTGAGTCGGCCAACGATAGTGTTTGATTGTTTTGATGTTGTATAAATCGCTGTATCGTCCGCATACAAAGCTAGCTTGACATTTTTATCAACTGGAATGTCTGCGACAAACAATGCATATAAAATTGACGATATACATGTGCCTTGAGCTAGAACGGCTGGGATATTTATTTTGTTTGATGTGCAATTGTTTATATGGACCGCAAACTACCTATTTCGAATGAATGCGTTGATTAATCGGATCAGATATGATGGGATTTTCATTTTGATGAGTTTATGAATGAGCCCATCATGCCAAATTGAGTCAAATGCTTTCTCAATGTCTAATAGAAGTGTAAACGAATCGGGAAAATCGTGTTCGTGTTCGTTCGATAAGTTAATGTTAATGTTATGTTAATGTTAATGGTCTGCACCATACAGCGTTTCTTCGCCAGAGGTGGTTTATTATAAATTTAGTAATAATAGTATATACAAAAATGTACAAATTCATTTATAATCAAAGCTTGCTAGCACCGATCAGTTAACCTATTTGCCAACCCTAACGGTTACGGAACAAAATGCTGCGATTAACTGATTGCAAAATTGATTATTATCACATTTCTATTCTTAAATTTTTAAAATATTCAATCAATCGTTTTTTTATGGTATCTGTGCTCACATTGAAATCAACTAGATATATATCACAATTGGAAATCTTTTTATCAGAAAATTCATTGAATGTATCAAGCATGAAATTCATTGGTTGGTATTTCTTGTAATTGTATTTTTCAAATGGCACTATTAATAGATTACTACTGCGTGTTTGGTAATGTGGTAAACGAAAATTGATATATTCTAATAAATGACTAGATGATATTTCACCAATGATCAATTTGTGAATAAAGACTACTTGAGCAACTGTTCTCCGCTCTTTCAAGGCGATCAAATGTAGTAACATCAGCCTATTTTCATACTTGTAGGTGGAATCTATCTGGCCATTTCAATTTCCGTAGAGCAAACAGTAAAAATTGCTTTTGGATTGATTCTATTCTCCTGGTCAGACCCTTCATATATGGATTCCAGACTTGCGATCCATATTCTATTATTGGTAATACAAAGGTATAAAAGAGCAGTCGGATAGTCCACGGGTCCTTGAAATCTCTACCAAATCTTTTAATCCAAGCTAGTCTTGATTTGGATTTTGCTATGATGTATTCAATGTGTGATTTGAAATTGAGTTGACTATCAAGAATAACTCCCAAGTCTTTGATTTCGTTGACTCTCTGGATGACTTCATTTCCAATGATGTAATTATGATTAATTGTTGTACCCATTCGTTGAAATCTCATCAATTTGGTCTTCTTAACATTCAATCTGAGATCGTTACTACTGAAAAAGCCAGAAATGTTTTCCAAGTCGTTTTGTAATATCAAGCAATCATTTTTTGACTCGATATGTTTGGATAGTCTAACATCATCTGCAAATGAAAGTAATGTAGAATTTTCAACATATTGTGGTAGTTCAATGATAAATAATAAAAACAATGTTGCACCAATTGGGTAGCCTTGACCTGTACCAGAAGTAACGTCAATTGGGATTGACTTATTATTACCGATTTTTACTATTTGTTTCCTACCATTAAGATATGATTCAATCCATCTTAGAATCTCATGCTTCAAACCCATAATATTGAGTTTGTGGACCAGTAAATCAATATTCACCGAATCAAATGCCTTTGCTAGATCAATGTAGATTGCATCAGTTTGAGTGTTTATTGATAAGCTGTTCAATGTGGATGAAGCAAATTCGGTCAGATTAGTGATTGTTGATCTTCCCTTTATGAATCCGTGCTGGCTTTCATTAATGATGTTTATTATGTGAAAATTCAAATGGTATGTTAATATTGAATCAAGTAACTTTGCAATTACGCATTGGAGAGCCACACCTCTGTAATTACTAATATCATTTCTTGATCCACTTTTGAATATCGGTCTCACAAAGGATGTTTTCCAACATTGAGGTACTTGCGCCGTTTTCATGGATTCACTTAGGATTAGCGTAATTGGTTTTACTAATGATTCTAGACAATTTTTTATGAATAAGTTAGGAATTCCATCCAGGCCAGAATTCAAGTTATTTGGTAGGTTGTTGATTGCTTGCGTCACTGTTTCTTCAGTTATATCCACTTTTGGAATGTTACTGCATAGATTAATCAATTCATTTCTATGTTTGTTGTTGGATTCAAACTTATGAACTGCTTCTGGATTATATATAGAGTAAGCAGTAGAGAAGAATTGAGCAAATAAATTCGCGGTTTCTGATTCGTTGTTGGTTTTCTGGCCGTTATATTTCATGACATTCGGTAATTTGTCGTTGGATTTGTTCAAATATTTTACATGTTTGTAAAAGTTTAATGGATCATCGGTTATCATTTGTTCCATCTCAACTGTGTAATCGTTATAGGCCTTTCTGACACTTCGATTATACTCAGTCCGCTTAATCGAAAATTCTTTGTTTGCCTCCGTTGACCATTTTCTCCTGGATCGCAATTTATTCAGTCTATTTTTCAAATTAATAAGTTGTGGGTTAAACCATTTTGGGTGTGATGATGATTTATGCGCTTTGGTCTGAACATGTTTCTTGATAACTGAATCAATTTCTTCATAAAACTTATCTACTTTATCATTAAATGGTATCTTTGAAAGTTGAAGTAAAGCATTCCAATCTATGCATGCAAGTGATTCATTGATATTTGCATAGTTGGCCGATTGAAAATCAAGGAACGTTTTGACATATTCAATTCTATCATTAGTCTTGATGTGTTTTAGAATTGTCAGTTCGATGGGTGGGTGATGACCCTCAATTTTCAATAATTGATCAATACATACATCACATTTTATCAAGTCGGTGTCGTTTGTCCAAACCAAATCCAATAGTCGGTTGTTTGTATTGCAATATTTATTGACTTGATGTAGTCCAAGATCATGACACGAATCAATAATTGTGGTTTGGCTCTTGCTGGTTGCATTTAATGGGAAGGCAATCTGCGGATTATCCACATCATCAGTCATCCATGATAAATCTCTTAAGTTGAAGTCACCAGACATTATGATTGTATCATTTGCTTTGGCACTAGATGTGAACGATTTCATTGCATCCATATTTGCTTGGTAGACTGCCAATGGTGAGTCTGGTCTGATATATGATTCAATTAAAAATAAATTAAAATCGCCAAAGTTCACCTGAATACAAATTTGTTCTGCACCAAATGCTTCACCATTTCCTATTAGGTGAGAGTTCAATGATTCATGAACCGCAATCAGAACACCTCCACCGCTTTTCTTTGTTTTTAATTGTTTGCTCTCAGTAAGGCTCGATCTATCACATCTGTATACATTAAAATCATTTGGGAATACATTTGATGATGGAATAGTGTCATCAAGGTTAGTTTCACATAACATGTAAACCTTAAAAGAAGAAATTAATATATTAGCATAAAATTCTGGTAATTTGGTTCGAAGCCCATTGACATTGTGGCAGTAAATTGTATTGAATTTTTCTAATTTAGATGATGATATTGCAGAAGCCACTGGCTCTGGATTAGTGTTTGAATTTGTATTCGAAATTATGTCTGGAATGATGTTCGAATGAAAAGGTATGTTTTCATATGAAGTATGTTTTCAATATAGTTGTGTATGAGATTATCGGTTCGGTTTGTTTATAGTATCGTCAAGTTCGTTCGGTTCGTTCGTCAAATTTTTTTTCGAAGTTCGTGTTCGGTTCGGTTCGTTACATTTTTTTTTGGTTCGTGTTCGGTTCGGTTCACTAAGATTTGTTGCTGGTTCGTTCGTTTTTGTATGGCTTATATGGGAAAAATTGATTTTTTTTATATCAAAATTTGAAATCGAGTATTTTGAGGCGTTTCAATGATTGAAATTAGTTTGCGTAGTACTACTGAACTTATTGAATGCATTCAAATCACCAAAAAATATAAACAATTGTAAAAATATTTCTCAAATTTTGTTCCAAATAGATTGTATGAGTTCAATTGATCAGTTGGGTCCTAGAAACTTCTTGCGATTCCAAAATATCTCAATTGATGGATGATTTTTTTTATTTTTGCTTTTTTCATCTATTTGATGTATCGTTTGATTTCGGTGAGGCCCTAGAAACTTATTCCAATCATTAGAACGGGTTTAATGCCGATTCCAAGTGCTCGGACTTTAATTTTAAAGTCGACTTTAATTTTTTTTTCATTGAAATTGACTACAAAAATGAAATTTTTTGATGCAAAACTTTATTTTTTGCATAAAAAATGCATTTTAATGGTTTTAATGAATTAAAAAAGATTACCGGCATCACTTAAACTGTTTCCAATCAATAAATTATCTCAAAATGTCCAATTTCAAATGTTCGTTGAAAAAAACTGTCGATTTCTTTGAACCAAAATGTTTTCCATCAATTCTTGAAAAGATTTTATTTTCATGTTGATATCCAACATTCAATGCTTTGAATTATTTCAATAAGTTCAGTGGTATCACCTGGGTGGATATGTAGATTACTTTTGTATGTAATCTACATTTTGTAAATGTAGATTACATGGTAGTAAATTACATAAAATTTGTCGTTTAATATACATATTTTGTAGAATATTGACTTTTGTCTGAGATATTTGACAAAAAATGAGAAATCATTCAAAATATCAAAAACTCAATAGAATTTTAATGGACACTCATCACAAAGAAACTAAACGAACAGTTTCTGTCGAATAAATGTTCATCGAGCTAGCTCTTACATTGTGGGGTAGACTCCGCCTTTTAGCGGGTTTAGATTTATCTATTATAATCGAAGCTGAAACGCACTTGAAACGTGTCGCACTTCGAACAGCAATCTAATAAAACAATGACATAAAAAACATTCGGGGATATTAAGGATTTCATTTACTGCAAATTGTATGATTCTATCTTGAGCAGTTGTTTAGTTATAGGTATGAACGTAATTAATTAAACAAAAGAATACGGATTCCAAAAATTTGACATTTTTAAACAATGGATTTTATTTCCCAAGTAAAATATTCGGTTTTAAGGATTTTAACTATTTTTTGGAGGGTTTTCAGGCCAAAATCATCCTTCAGATACTTCAAAACGCAAAATAAAGGATTAAGTCTTACATATCTGCAGTATTTGTTTCTCACGGCCACCACAGTGCATAAATCCAAAAAAAATAATCCGTAAATTAGGATAATTATCATACATTGAAAGTAGAAGCAAATTCGGACCAAGCCCATATTCAGTGAGGAATTGGCCCAAATCAAGTGAAACTTGAAATTAAGACCCAAATTTGGTAGTTAATAATCGAAAATATAGATAACAATCATATCTTTCAAAAGAATTTCGACATTAATTTTCATGAGTTCTCCTAATGTGTGATTTAAGTTTGATTAGATTAGTTTTTGGAATAATCTACAAAATCGATGTTGAATATGTATTCTCTACGTAAATTACATTTTTTTCAAAAAAAAGGTGTAGATTTTCCCACCCAGGGCATCACAAAAACCGATTGCGATCTTTGAAATGCCTCCGAATACTCGATTCCGAATTTTCCTTTTAAGAATATGTCGTAATACTAATTGAATGATTAAAATGTGAGAATTTAAAGATTTTCTTTTTTCGTTTTCGATTTGTTCGGTTCGTTTGGTTCGTGTTCGTTCGCTTGGTCTTTGTTCGGTTTCGGGTTCGTTCGGGTTCGGTCGTTACTGTGTTTTGACAGTTCGTTTTCGGTTCGTTCGGACTAAAAAACCGAACGAACCCGAGCGAGCCCGAACGAATACGAAACGGTTCGGTTCGCTTACATCCCTATTGTCTAACAAAACGATGCCTGTTGACTTTTTTGATGATTTGCTGTGAGTGATAAATTTGTGAATACGTTTTGCTTGATGTGTAGTTGAATGACCTTTTCTGAATCCAAATTGAAAATTTGGGAGTAGGTTTTTGGTTTCTATTGTGTCGATTAATTTAAATTAGTCGAATGTACACAATTTTTTCGAGTATTTTTCGATAGCTACACGGGTCAGAAGCTGTTTTTTTTTGTTTTGAAAATTGGAATTACCTTAGCTGTTTTGAAGCTGGATGGCCAGTGACTTTTTGAAATGCACTTGTTGACCAAAGCGGCGATCCAATCAATGGCCACTGATGGTAATTTTTTTAGCAGGATATTTTGTATGGTGTCTGGACCAGGCGATTTGAATGGTTGAAGCAAATTAATTATGTTGAAAATTTCGTCTCGCTCGATGTGTGGATAAGAGCAATGTAGTGTGCGAAACGTTTGAATGCATTGATTGTGTTGGATACTTTGATATCGTGTTCGTGTGTGAATGTTGTTGTAATGAAATGCGATTTTTCGAAGATCTTTGCTAGATAATTAGCTTTGTCTACGTCACCAACTGCTGGGAGCCCATGAATTTTAATTTTATCGGTGTGAGAATCGGTCTTACCCACTGTGTGACCACTATTGCATTTAATTTATTTATTCACCGCCAAGTTCTGGCTGAATAATTAGTACAGTTACAGGAAAACAAGTTAGCGAAGCCTCTTTGAAAAAACCTGATTTTTCCGAAACAATAAATTTAGTCCTGATACATCAATGAAAAACGTATAATACAATATTTGAGCCATTTACTGTCAAAAAGAACAGAAATATAAGAAAACTAAGGCACATATGCATAATCTAAAAGAATTATATAGTCAAAAGGACGCTACGTTAAAGATATATCACAGCTTAAGTGAAATAGTCGAAAAACTATCACAATACCTGACTTGGTCATTTCGAGTAGTTCGGAATTAGTCATCCCATGATTAATGTTTCGTGTGTGAGGACAATTTGTGTCGTGGAAAACCTCACTAAAACCACATCATTAGAGTTTGACTGATGAAGGGGTGTGCCATACTTCGTAGGGGCTAAAATTTTCCCGAGTCCCGCGTACACACCGGCAAGTCCATGCTTCTACGGAGTCCCGGGTTACTATCGACATACAACAAATCTTAAGCTTTTTAAATTATCATGAATAAAATGCGACAACCTGGAATTGTACTTTCGTTTTTCAATGTCATCAGGCAAGGCATTGATAAAAAGAAAGTACAAGAAAAATTCCCGAGCAGTCCAGATCAGATCGGTCACGATGTACAGTTCACTCTGGCATTCAGGCAAAAAATTACAAGTGCACCAGGGTGACACATGCACACACCATTTTTGCCTGAATACGGGCTACTGTTCACCGTGCAAGTCAAACGACGTATGGGGATGACAAAAAGTGAGCGGTCTAGGCGTGAATCTTAGACAGGTACCGGAATCCAGTCAGCATCGTCTGATTAGCGATCTTATTTTGGTCTATTCCGCTTCCAGTTGTGTTTGTCATTCGTTCACATGTGAGGAAAGTGTTTAAGATTAGTGAAGAGCCTGCTATCTCCCCCGCGAGAACATATACTGTGAAAAATTGAGTTACCTGGGGGGTGCTCATAGTGCATATTTTGGGAAGTTGACGATAAAAGGTCCGCCAAAGATCTAATACGAGTGCCCGAGTCTCGAATACTTCGTTCGGTATTTTACGCACAGATGTGATGAAGTTTGAGCGACCGCTGGTATTTTTGAAATTCTCCGACACTGAGTTCGCATATTTGCACATTTGGGCAAGTGGTGCTGCAGGGGTTACTCTCATCTTTTTGTCAGTAATTCGTATGTACTCTGTCCAACGAAGATTACGTTCATTGGGGTTAACCTCGATGTCTGCTCGAACCGATGGGCAGTTCCAATGACCGTTCAGAATGTTGTACAGAGTCGTAATTGCCACGTTTACTCTTCTGCGCTGAAGTGGATGCATCTGCAGTTTCTCCAATCGCTCCACATATGATGAGATGTGGAAGCCATTAGCTGGAGATGGATACTCTTTCAGAGCGAATATAGTGAACTGCTTCAGCACTCTCTCTATTTTATTAATGTGTACTTCAGCATGCGGCATCCATACAATACTGCAATATTCGAGGAGAGACTGGACCAGCGCATAATACGGCGCTTTCAAGGTTTGTGTATCAGGGATGTCATAACAAAACCTTTTAACAAACCCCAGAGCCGCAGTCGCTTTTGCAGTGATGACTTGAATGTGTTGATTGAAAGTGAGTTTGCCATCAATGAGCACACCCAAATCTCTGTGTTCATCGACTCGTTTGAAAGTGTGGTTGCCATATATGTAAGTGGTCATAGTGGGCTCCCTTAGCCTGTGTATTGTTAGCACAACACATTTGTCAAGTTTCAAATAAAGCGAGTTCTTGTCACACCACTCTCTGAGTTTATCAATTGCAAGTTGAAGCGTGGCGCTGTCTTCCGGTTTTCTAATGATTTTTGCAATTTTTATATCATCAGCATACAATAGAACAACAACATCCTCCATGTCTTTGATTATGTCATTTATGAATAACAGGAACAATGTTGGCCCGAGATGGCTACCCTGAGGTACTCCCGATGTCACGTTGAAATCTGTTGATTCACTTTTCCCATAGTTGACAAATTGAGTTCTGTGTGTCAGGTATGATGACCCAAACCTTTTTTAGTATTGATGTTGGCTAGCTCCTCACGAACAAATTGAGCTTCAAGTTGGAAGCAACTTGAGTTTGATTGCGTTGGTGATTGTTGAGTTGACGGATTTGGAGTTTTAGTTAGAACTGGATCATAGTTGCTGCAGAAGAATTCAGCAAACATATTCGATTGTGACTTCTCATCTGAAGTTTTGACATTGTTGAAATGAAGTGTTTTCGGCTTATGGTCGGTGGTTTTTTTAGACTGCACAAATGTCCAAAATGATGCTGGACGATGCCTAAACGAGGACTTCAGTCTATCAACATAGCCGTCGTATAGCTCAGTACTGAGCTTATTAAACTGTTCATAAGCAGCTTCGAAGTTTTGTTTGTTGCCCGTCCTCTTGTATCTCTTCCATTCCTTAGCTTTTTTGTTTTTCAACGCTTGTAGGTGCTTGTTTAACCATGGGCATTTTTGTTTATCCCTTACCAGTTGTGATGGGATATAGCGCTGAATTGCTTCATCAAGAGTATTGTGCAAAATTTTCACTTTTTCAACAAGTGATTTGTTTGAAAAAAGCGCTTCAAAATTGATAGCACCTAAATGGCGGTTCATTTCATAATATTTGCCCTTTTTAAAAATGAACTGGCGCTTCGGTTCAGTGTTGGCGCTGCGATGTGCTGCATGCCATTCAAATGACACCAGGATCGGTGGATGGTAAGAGTCCACCTTATCCACATCAACCATTGGCTTCGCTCGATCAATTGAGCAGTTGATGGAGTCATTTGTGAAGAAAAGATCGAGTAATTTACCCCTTGAATTTCGGATGGAATTCACTTGATGAAGTCCAGCACCCATTAGTTCCGTGATGAAGTTCTCAGGAATTGCTGAACCAAAATTTGATGGGACTAGCACATTAGCGTAGTCATCATCGATTGCCCAGTCAATCATTGGAAGGTTGAAGTCACCAACAACCAAGATGATGTCCTCTGGTTTCGTTGAAATTGAATTGATTGCGGACATTGGTGCATGGTCTGAGTGAATTTGATCATGATGTGTCGATAAATCGAAAGCAAAATTGGCATTAGTTACAACCAAATCAATTGTCGAAGGTGTTTGAATTGAATTTGAATTGAATTTATTTCACCGCCAAAAAAAAACTGGCTGAATAAAATTTGTACAATGAACATTATGTTTCTTCAATAGCAGTTAATTTTTGAACAATTTTTTGTTTAAACGATAATTTACTCTGTGAGTTTACAAAAATATCATTGTGAGCATTGATTAAACATATAAGTCTCGCAATTGATTGGTTTCTTAAATAGTCAGTTCTATAATATGGTTCATTAAATATTCTCATATTACGTAGTGGTCTGGAGTATTCTGATCTTACAAGTTGACTGCATATACTAGGATCATTTGATGTAAACAAATCATAAATACGACGTTGCATTTCTTCTGCTATCTAATAAATATATCACAATTTGTTTTTGTATTGATTCAATGTCATTAATATATAGTTCATTGTATGGATTCCAAATCACAGACGCAAATTCTAATCTAGATCTAACGTATGCTAAGTAAAACAGTCTTTGTGTTTCCATTGTAAAATTGCCAATTGAGTGTCGTTTAATGCACCCAATGAGTTGTCGACATTTGATTGTGGTTTGTTGAATGTGATCACCGAATGATAATCTTCTGTCAAGCATGACTCCCAAGTCACAAATCGTTTCTTGCCGTTCAATGATATGATTTCCCATGTTATAATTTACATGTATTGGTGTTGTTGCTCTCGATGCTGTGAAAATTGCGCATTTGTTGACGTTGAAATGAAGCCGATTCTCATCACACCATTCCATTAAACTGTTTATGTCTTCCTGTAATTTTTTGGTGTCACTTACACATGATATTTCGATCATCATCTTAGAATCGTCTGCAAACAGTAACATTATGGCATGTTTTATCGATTCAGGCATGAAGTTTATGTGCATTACGAAAAGCACCGGGTCCAATTTACTGCCAGCTGGTACACCAGATGTCATTTTATAGCGCTTTGATTCACAGTTGCTAATTTTTACAAAACTTTCACGGTTTGAAATGAATTTATAAAGCCATTTACCTGTGCGCGGACCGATGTTGAATAGAGCAATTTTTTCAATTAATTTACTATGGTCAACTTTGTCGAATGCACTCTTGAAATCGCCATAGAATATATCGATTTGATTGCCTCTGTCAAATGCTTTGTGTATTACAATTGATAAGTTCAGTAAATTCGTTGTAACTGAGCGCTTTGGTCTGAAGCCATGCTGTGAATTCGATAAATTTGGTTCAATTATCATCACGAGTTTTTGTTTCAATGCAATCTCAAAAATTTTCAGTATAACTGAGCTGATTGCGATCACCCTATAGTTTGTAACGTCTGCTTTGTTTCCCTTTTTGAACACTGGAACTACTCGTGAGACTTTCAAAGCATCTGGAATATTGCCCGTTTCGATCGTTTTCTGGAATAATAGCCAAATCGGCCAAACGAGTGCACTTATGCACATTTTGCTAACGTATGGTTTAATCCATCTGGACCAGCACCACTTTTCCATTTCAATGAATTTATGGCCATTTCAATGTCTACTAGAGACACATCGATTTCAGTTGCTCCTTGTTGTGGCCGAAAAACATCATCAAAACTCCAAGATTGTTCGTTTGACTCGTAAATAGATTCGAAGTGATTTGCAAATAAGTCTACGATGTCATTTGGTGTATCAGCGATTTGATTTTGAAAGTGCATTTTGTTTGGATAAGTCGATGAATCGTTGTTTATCTTCGCAAATTTCCAAAATTCAGCTGGTTCAGTTTTAATGTTGTTTTGGACACGGTCGATGTATTCTCTCCTGCGGAGCTCAAATCGTTCATTGAATTCCTTCACTGCTTCAACATACTCTGGAGTGATTTGCCCCTTTGCTTTTCTTTAGAATAATTTATCTCGGCGATTTTTCTTTCGTTGCAGCAGTCGCTACTCGGTTTGTTCGAGTATAGATTTATCAGTATCTTCGGTATGTTACATTCGATGAGCTCATTCATAGTTGATTTAAAAAAATCGTATGCTGCATTCACATCTCTGTTGTTGATTTCATGTGTGAAATTTATTCGTTCAATTTGTTGACACATTTGCTCATAATTACCTTTCTGATAACACAATGATTCTTCTTTAGTGTTGTTTCGATTCGAAATATCATCACTGTATTCAAACATAATTTCGTACGGCCTATGGCATATGTCCTGCTGATTTGCATCAACGATGGTGTTTTGATCCACACAGAGACTAACATCATGAACGGCATTGACAAATACTAAATCGAGTACATTTCCCACTGCATTTTTAACTTCTGATAGCTGGAACATCGGTAAACTGTGCATGTCGTTTAGGAAGTCAGTTGCGTCTTTCTGGTAACCTGGTTGCTCAGTTGCACTAAGCGATGGTAAGTAGTATGTCCCATTTTCTTCCGCATTCCAAAGGATTTTTGGCATATTGAAATCACCTAACGCAATGATTCGATGGTTTCGATATTTCGTTAACAGAAGCATAATGTTTTCATAGTGTGATTTTGCTTCGTTTTTAATGAATGTGCTCATGTAACTAACGTAGACAATAAGCGGCGTCGGTTTGAGCGTTATCTTTGCAGCGACAAATTCACAGTTTGTAGCTGATAGTTCGATTTCCCCACTTTGAAGCGATTTGAGAATCAGCAATGCCACACCATCCGATCTCCTTGTTTGAGCTATCGCATGAGTCGCTCTGTCTCTATCGCATCGGTATACATTGAAATTGTCCGGAAAATTGAAGTTCGTATTTCTTTCCAAAAATGTTTCAGTGATGCACAACACCTTGTAGATTGACAATTCAATTTTTGTGCAAATGTTTCTCTTATTCACTATCGATCGAACATTGTTATAGTAAATCGGTAGCATATTCTTCTGAGCGAAATTCACGTTTGATGCGAGAGTTTTTTGATCAATTTGTCGTTGTATGTTGGAAATTGATGCAATGAATTTGTTGGCCACTTCATCGTTCAGTGTAACACCTTCCAATCTGGACATTTCGATAAGCATTTGGTATTGCAGAGTTTCAATCGCTGTTTCACTGATATTCGGTTGATTTGACTTTGATGATGATATTTCGTCTGCTTTTCGATAATATGTGGTCATCAGCTGTTGTTTTTGTGGCTTCTGTGATACAAATATTGAACTCAAATTAGGGTTGGTAGCATCACTTCTCTCTCGAGGAGAGCATATACTATTTTTAAATGAGTTACCTGTGTAACTGCATTTATTTGCAGTTTGTTTTGTAGTTGCTGTTGCTGTTGCCGTTGCCGTTTCTTTTGATGTCTGCACGCTCCAGGGATGTGCAATTATACGTTTTTTGAATTGCTGTTGGAGTGGTGTCATATCAATCGATAAATCCATTTGCTGTGCATTTGTTGTCGATTCTGCTGATTGTTGTGATTTTTCGGTGATTTCTTCTTTACTAACCCAATAAACCAAATGCGTCTTTTTTTATTTCAGGAATTTTGTGCACATTTTTCACACATATTTATTCAAATATGACCAATTTAAGTGCGTATTATGTGCGCAAATCAAAAGTACGAAATGTGCACATTAAGTGCACGTAAATTGGTCATATATATGAAAATTTGGGAAAAATGTGCACATAATGTAGTACATTTTGCATTACATGAAAACAAGACATTTTCCGCACATAATGCATTACATGTGGTTCATTGGGAATCGATTCTGTGGTGTTTGTTCCGTTATCTTTCAATACTGGAAATTGAAAAAAATCGCCCAATTGTTGTTTTTTTGGCTTTTCAACGAATTCACTAATCATCACATGCGGTGGCCAAAATGACTCATCGCTCAGTTTCGAAAACAATGCCTCAACACATGCAAGCCGAAATGAAACGAATGTTATTTTTCCAATTGCTGATCTTTTTTTACAAGCATATTCAATTTGATTTCGTTTTCATCCAGATCTTGAACATTTGCTTTCACGTAGTCCATAATTTGTTCACACGTTACGTCTGGTGATACCCGCGAAATGTAGATCGACTTTGGAGCGGATATTGTGACAACTTTGCCAAGTGCATGTTGAGCATTTGAACTAGTGCCTGCTTTAAGTTGACGGTTTTTCATTGCGATTTTAACTTTTTCATCATCGAGTTTTGCACGGACATTCTCACGACTTCGAATTCAAGCCGAATTCAATTGTGGACGCATTGGGTTTGATTTTGGTGTTCGGTTTTGTTGGTTGTGTTGTGGAAGGCTAACATTTTGTGCAATAACTTCCGCTAATGTTTTCTGTGATGGCACTCCACCACGAATTTGTTGTTCATTGGTCTTGTTGTTGTTTGTTACGGTGTTATTCACATTGTCGACCGATTTTTTTAATTGTGATACAACCGATGTGTGTTCGCTTAGTTTCTTCGTGTTGTCAGTGACTTGCTTTGTGAGCTTGTCCAGCAATGTTGTTATTTCGATGTTAGAGTTTTTCGATATGTTCGATACACGGGCCATGCTATCCATTGTTTTTGACATCGATAGAATTCCAGTTGAATTTGTAATAAGTGTTGTTTGTTGATTTCTGGTGTTTGGTGTTTCAGTTAACAATGTGTTCAATGCATTCTTACGTTTTGGTGATCTATTTCCGGCATCGAATATGTTTAAGCAACAATCGCACATGAAAACAACGTTTTTGCTGACGAAAATGCGATCCTTTGACTGTATAATGTCCAAACAAGGCAAATGATACGATTGTTTGCATTGACGACAATTGACAGTTAAATGTTCGTTTTGATTTTCAGCTGGGCAGCTTTGATCACATAATTTAGTTTAATTTATATGGTCCACCAATCTCCAAAAAATAATTTTGTTCAATGTTCAGTTTTTGCAGTTGTATTGACAGCTAAACAATGGTGTTGTTGTTGTACACCAAACCACAGCAAAAAACCAGTTTTACCGGATGAAAAAAACACTGTTTTTTTTTTAAATATTTTGATACGTGGACGCACAACAAGTACTCAACTGACAAATACGCCAAAAATTTAATTTTAAATAATACTTTTAATATTTTTAATTTCATTAAACTAATAGACGACAATGACTGTACGTAATGTATCAATGACAGCTGTCACATGACTCTTTTGAAAGCAAAATTGGCATTAGTTACAACCAAATCAATTGTCGAAGGTGTTTGGCCAGAATGAGGGAAATGAGTATGACTATCTGTGCGATAAATCAAGAAATCGTTATTTTGTTGAAGCGAGAAAAGCGAATTACCCGGTGCATTATTTGTATGGCAATTCCAAGATGTGTGTTTAGCATTGAAATCACCGAATATCATATATTGAGTGTTTAGTGACGTCATCAGCTGAATGTCGTTTGAAAAGTGCGGTGAAGCTCTCGGACAGTATGTTGCTGTGAAGCGCGTTTGTGTGTTGTTTATTTTTGTTTCGATGGAAATATTTTCGATGATGTTTGTGTTGATTGGAGCGCATAGTTTGTGTAGAATCGAGTTTCTGATTGCAATTGCTACACCACCATGAGCTTGTAGTTGTCGGTCGTTACGATATACAGTGAAATTCTTGATGATGAAAGTGTGATGTGGTTTCAAAAAAGCCTCAGCCAATAGAAGTATATCAATGTTTTCGCTTTCAATGATGAGTTCCAGTTGTAGTTGTTTTGAAGTATTTGTAATGCTTTGAGCATTCCAAAACATTATTTTGAGTGTTTTATTTACAGACATTGCGGAGAAGATTGGTAATTACTCGCAATTGCTGGAGTTTTGACGTGCATTTTTCCAATTCATTGATGCTTGAAAACGGTGTCTTCTTCAATAAGTAAAAAAAAATCGGTGACTTCTTCAATTGTAAACAAATCGTTCGTATTTGAATTGTTGCTGTTCGACGAGGCTCGTGTTTGATGTGTTTGTTTCGATGGTGTTGGTTTTATCGGTTGATGTGCATGTGCATGTGCTTGTGCGTGTGATGTTAATGTTGTTGCTACTTGTGATGCGAAAGATGCTGTTAGTGGCTGAGGTGTTGGTGCAACTACAAATTTGTGTATTTGTGTATCGTAGCTTGGATGCGAGTGTTTGAGCGGATAGCGCTTGTTTTTCTCTCTCCAATTATTGCGTGCCATTTCGTATTTTGAGCGAAACGGGCACGACGGATCTGTTGCTTTGTGGTCGTGCGGCAAATTAGCGCTCAAACAGTTGAAGCATTTGTATACTGGGTTGGTTGTATTTGGGCAATTCTTCGTCACGTGAATACCACTACATAAGAGGCATCCTTGATAAGGGAAACATGCGGCCGCTCCATGACCGTACATACAGCAACGATAACATTGTGTTGGCTCTTTATACTTTGGTTTGTATGGCATCCATTTAACGATATGATGATACACCGATGTGATTGTATTCAGAGATTTCATGCTGACTTCGTTCTTATTAAAATGACACTGATATAGTTTGTGAGTCTGTGTTGAACATAATAATCTTTGATGGTGTGACGTTGTGATTTGTTGTCAAACACTCATCGATAATATTTGTTTTGATTTCGGGCAAACCAGATAAAACCACTTTAAAAACTTTGGTATCATTTTCGGGATGTGAAAAGAAATTATTATTTTTTTTTGCAATCAGATCCTTCGACAGTTTATCTTTTTCCTCGAGTGAGTTACAAATAATTTTGCGACCGATGCTCAATAATTTGATTTTGCATTCAATGTTCAAATCTTTCGTGATTTTGTAGTGCTAGTAATTTGACGTTTACAAGGTGCTCGAAAAATTTTGCAATAGTTTGCAGTTTGGCGATGCATCTGTAATTTTCGATATTGGATCTAGCACCCTTCTTAAAAATCGGTGTGACACTGGACCGCTTCCATTGATCCGGGAAAATGCCAAGAGCTAGAGATTCATTGTAAATTTCAGTTAGCGGTGTTGCCAATGATGCCGCACATCCTTTCAGTAATAGTGGGTGAATGTAGTAAGCTATAAATGAAACTACTCAGCGTGATGGATAGTAATTGACAAAGTATTTTATTAGAGCAAGCATATACCCAAGTAACACAATGTAATGCACATTGTGCAACATAATGTCTTCTATTTTTGTAACGCACTATGTGCAACATTATGTGAACATTTTGTTCACATTTGATGGAAAAATGTCGACTTTATGTGTGAAAATGAGTTTTGCACGTAAGTTGGTAATTTTTCGGTCAATTTGTGCACAAAATGTATGACAAAAGTACACGTTTCATTTCGCACGCATTTGGTCAATTGGGTATATAATGGACAAAACCCGGAAAGACAAGACGGAACTAAATTGAATTTAAACAAAAATATTGAAATTATACGGAAATATTTTAACATTCCTCCTTAAATTCTATTTATGCTGGGTTATTTGTGTACTTCTTCTTGAGATTCTTTTGATGATTACGGTAGATCAGGTAAAGAAATTCCAGCAATTTGATAATACAAATGACAGCGATAAGGAACAAAATGTAATCGTTTCGTATAAAAACCGGATCCGTCACTACGATGTTGTTATTCACCGTTCCAGTGGCGTCGACGATTTTGGCCTCTTCGTGTTTACTCGAACCTCCACCCATGCTTCTATCCGTTCTGGCTCAGTTAAAATTTCGATGAAGAAATGATTTGAACTTCTATGATCCGAACGTTCAAGAGTCGGAAACCAAATGAATGATTAAATGCTAAGTAACACCGCCTTAAATACTATTGCTTTAAATGCCCATACCACTAATTTAAATGTGTTTATAGTTTATATTTTACTAAAAATAAAAACAAAAACTAAATTAGACCGAAACTCTTCCTGTATTGCAAAAATTTGGGCTTACTCAGCGGTTTTGTAAGTGCGTCCGCCGGATTTTTATCGGTTTGAATGTAATGTAAAATGATCAATTTCTTACTTAATTTTTCTTTAACAAAATGATGTCTGATGTCAATATGTTTTGTTCTAGCCGAATAACCACCATTTTCGACAATTCTAATGATACTTTGATTGTCACAAAAAATATTGATAGGCTTATAAAGTTTAAATAATTCATCCTCCAATTGCTTCAACCACAATGCTTCTTGGGTGCCAGCTGATAAAGCCATGTACTCAGCCTCTGCAGTTGATAATGCAATGGTGGGTTGATGCTTGCTGCACCAAGAGATAGCCGCACCGGATTTTATAAAAACATAGCCGGTGCATGACTTTCTTGTATCAACGTCAGACCCCCAATCCGCATCCGTGAAACCATGTACATACTTATTTGCATTTTTCGAGAAAGTCAATTTTAATTTAGAAGTTCCCTTCAAATACCTAAAAATACGCTTTACTGCAATCCAATGCAATTTATCGAAACAATTGTTGAAACGGCTTACTGTATTTACTGCGTAAGCCAAATCGCCACGAGTTCCCTGGGTTAAATACAATAAACAACCAACCGCTTGTTGGTAAGGTATTTGTTCGCGATCAAAGTCGACGTTTTCAATCGAAGGCCTCACAAGCCGTTGATTCGAATCAAAAGGTGTGTCGATTGGCTTGCAGTCGCTCATATTAAATTTCTGAAGAATTTGCTCAATGTATCTCTCCTGGTCGAGAGAGATGGTTCCAGCGTCACGTGTAATGCGTAAACCAAGACAAAACTCTGCTTTGCCCAGATTTTTCATTTTAAAATTTGAAGTCAAAATGTTACACAGCTCAACACGTAAAACGTCACAGTTGGTAAAGTAAAGTACATCATCGACGTAAATGGCAATAAATATCATTTTATTATCAACAAGTTTGAAATAAATGCATGGGTCAAGTTTCGACGATGTGTAACCCGCTGAAATTAGAACCGTGCTCAATTTTAAATTCCACAAACGACTTGCTTGCTTTAGACCGTAAAGTGATTTTTTTAAAAGGCACACTTTTTCACTTCCGTCATCAAAACACTCCGGCTGTTGCATATACACTTCCTCATCCAGTTCGCCATGCAAAAAGGCGGTTACAGCGTCAAGTTGAAAAATTTCTAAATCAAACTGTACTACAACAGCCATCAAATATCTTATCGATGCATATCGTACAACTGGAGAATAAACTTCATCGTAATCAATGCCGTGCTGCTGGCTGCAGCCCTTGACTACCAGTCTCGCCTTGTGTCTGTTTACATTCCCATGCACATCTAATTTTCTTTTAAATACCCACTTGCATTTTATCGCCCTTTTGTTCTTTGGCGGATCCACCAAAATCCATTTACCATTTTCGTAGAGTGAGTTCATTTCCTCCTGCATAGCGTCGCGCCATTTGTTCAATTCAGAACCATTTAAAGCCTCGTTCATGGACAAGTCACTACAAAAAGCGAAATTTGAATGTAAAAATCCAAAAGGATTGAACATATTACGTGTTGTAGGCCGTTCGCTTCTATCCATAACGTAAGGCCCGCTCGGTTCATAAGTTTCATCGTCCATATTCTGTACCGTATCTTCAGTAGAGTTTTGAGAGTCGTCACTTGAAATATCTGGATTGTTAGCATCCGAAAGCGTTGAGTGAAAGTCTTCATTTGAATTGTTCGTGTTTATAGCAGTCGAATTACTAACACCATGAAGAAACGATTCGTCAGTGTTGCCATTTCCTCCTAATTCGACGATTTCCGAACCCGAAGCCACTTCATCTCGATCTTGTGAATTTTCAAGCATCTCATTCCCGTCAATGTTCGGTGATTCATTGATTAAAACAGGAAATTCAAAATTGTTGTTCTCCACATTTTCCGATACTGACTGATCCTCAAAGAAAACAGCATCTCTACTAATTATAATCTTTTTTGTCTGTCTATTGAAGAATCGGTAACCCTTTTGTTCATCGGAATAACCGACAAAAATGCATTCCACGGCCTTTTTATCGAATTTTTTTCTTCGTTCTGCAGGTATCATAACCATAGCTTTACAACCGAAAACCTTGTAAAATGAATAATATATTTCTCGCCCATTCCATACGTAATCAGGAATTAATTTTGTTGAAGAACTTGGGACTGAATTAATCATTTTTACAGCAGCTGCCACTGCCTCGCCCCAAAATTTCCGATGAAGTTTTGCATCAAATAACATACATCGAGCGCGTTCAGTAATCGTTCGATTGAAGCGCTCAGCGAGACCATTTTGCTGAGGAGTATATGGACAAGACGTTTGATGGATAATACCATTCGAAGCAAGAAAAAAATCAAACTTTTTATTACAATATTCTCCGCCATTGTCCGTGCGAAGAATTTTGATTTTTTTGCTTACTTGGTTTTCGACACTGTTTTTGAATTTTATAAAACAATCGAAAACATTACTCTTGTTTTTAATTACGTAAATAAACGTTTTTCGGCTAAAATCATCGATGAATGTAACAAAGAATCGCACCCCGCCGATTGAATTTGTTGACATTGGTCCACATACGTCGCTGTGCACTATTTCCAGAAAATCATTCGCTCTTGTGCCCCCCATTTGTGAATGGTTTTCGTGTTATTTTCGCTTCCGCACAAGTCACACAATTTATTTTGGTGTTTGTATCGACGTCAGCAATTTTTTTTATAAAGTTCATGTTTGACACAGAAATGTGACCAAAACGACGATGCACTTTTTGCGCCGAATGCGCAATTTGATACCGAGTTCAACTTAAACATGTTATGTTGTAGAGTTCCAGTTGCGATAATTTTTTTGTTTTTGTTGTAAATTGTACAACCATTTTTGATAAAAACAACCGTGTTATTATTCATCACTATTTGCGATACCGATAATAAATTCGCACAAATATCTGGAACATGTTGGACATTTTTTATCAAGATTTCGTTCTCACCGTCCATCGTCAGCACTTTTTGTTTTATATCACCGACACTTTTTACTTGAATTTTTTGACTGTTCGCTACTACGACGTCATTTTTAATTGGGTCACGCTTATTCAACAAATTTGTATCACTTTTTGTCATATGGGCCGTGGCCCCACTGTCAATGAACCATTCTTCAGATAGATCGGCGAAAAAAGATTATAATTAGTAGAGATGCTGTTTTCTTTGAGGATCAGTCATTATCGGAAAATGTGGAGAACAACAATTTTGAATTTCCTGTTTTAATCAATGAATCACCGAACATTGACGGGAATGAGATGCTTGAAAATTCACAAGATCGAGATGAAGTGGCTTCGGGTTCGGAAATCGTCGAATTAGGAGGAAATGGCAACACTGACGAATCGTTTTTTCTTGAAGCACTTCTTCGCAAAATGCGGTCCGCCGCAATGAAAACATTTCACTTTTTTAAATTTCTTTTTTCCCCTTACGAAGAGAGCACTTTGTTCTGTTGAATTCTCCAACGCCGTTCCTTGAAGTAACAGATTTTTTATGTAGTCCATCGTCAATTTTTCTTTTGAATTTTCGATGGCCAAAATCATAGGCTTGTATTCGCCCGGCAATCCAGCCAACATTAAGGAAGCCGCTACTTCCTCTTCAATCGTAAAACCCGCAGACCTCACTTTAGTCCAGAGGCTAGTCATCGAATTGACATATTCCTCCATCGAGCTGCAATCGTTCAGTTTTACCGAAATCCATTGTTGAAGAATGGACACCTTTCGACAAGTACCAGAATCAGAGAATGCCGCTGCCAGTGCCTCCCATGCCTCTTTTGCTGATTCCTTGCCACCTATGCATGAGTATAGGCTAGGTTCAATCATTAGTGTTATCTCTGAGAGGGCTTTCGCGTGTTTTTCTATGATGGCCTCATCTGAACCTGGAGCAGCAGTTGAAGTGGTACAAGACCAGTAACCATTGATTGTGAGGTACGATCGAGCGGCAATCTTCCAAGTGTCGTAATTTTCGCGTCCACGAAGTCTTTCTATGGAATGTAATTTACCGGCCGACATTGTTTTATCTTCAAAAAACAATTTACAATCAAAAAACAAAGAAAAACACTTTTAACAGAGATTCAACACAGCGCAATTTCAATTGAGTAGCAAGTTTCGCCCATAACCTGTAGTAAGCTATAAATGAAACTACTCAGCGTGATGGATAGTAATTGACAAAGTATTTTATTAGAGCAAGCATATATATAATGGACGAAACCCGGAAAGACAAGACGGAACTAAATTGAATTTAAACAAAAATATTGAAATTATACGGAAATATTTTAACAGTGAATCCCATCTGGACCCACACCTTTTTTAGTATTGATGTTGGCTAGCTCCTCACGAACAAATTGAGCTTCATGTTGGAAGCAACTTGAGTTTGATTGCGTTGGTGATTGTTGAGTTGACGGATTTGTTTGAAAAAAGCGCTTCAAAATTAATAGCACCTAAATGGCGGTTCATTTCATAATAGTTGCCCTTTTTAAAAATGAACAGGCGCTTCGGTTCAGTGTTGGCGCTGCGATGTGCTGCATGCCATTCAAATGACACCAGGATCGGTGGATGGTAAGAGTCCACCTTATCCACATCAACCATAGGCTTCGCTCGATCAATTGAGCAGTTGATATAGTCATTTGTGAAGAATAGATCGAGTAATTTACCCCTTGAATTTCGGATGGAATTCACTTGATGAAGTCCAGCACCCATTAGTTCCGTGATGAAGTTCTCAGGAATTGCTGAACCAAAATAGTATTTATAGTCGACTATAAAAAAAAAAACTATTGCAATTTACCACAAAAATGAAAATGCATAAAGCAACATTATGTTTTTGGCAAAAAAAATGCAATCCGTCTTGATGAAATGTTGATTTTTTGGTTTTGGGCAAGGAAAAACTGCAAAAACGAGTTATAGTCGACTATAAAAATTAAAGTCGACTTTAATTTTTTAATTTTCGAAAATATCAACAAAAAATGTTTAAATCGATTGTATTTCGACTACAAATACATAAAAATGAAAATTTATGAGATCACAAAACTCAAAATGTCAATGGGTCTAGAAAATAACATGATTTTTCGAATTTTTCGATTTTTTTCTTTTATCGAATAATTCATAAAAAATCTGATTATTTTCAAAAAACATCC
This sequence comes from Aphidoletes aphidimyza, assembly GCA_030463065.1. Lineage (NCBI taxonomy): Eukaryota > Metazoa > Arthropoda > Insecta > Diptera > Cecidomyiidae > Aphidoletes > Aphidoletes aphidimyza. Next base: position 19,280,848 of record CM059997.1, on the reverse strand, counting down.
ATTATTTTCAATAAAGTTCAAGTATTTATTAATTTTAACGCATATTTTTGCTTCACATTCATATTTTTTGGAATTTTGCGTTTCTCCTTTAAACGTATCCATTAGGGTGGTTCGATTTTTATCTACAGATTGCATTTTTTTTGCCAAAAACATAATGTTGCTTTATGCATTTTCATTTTTGTGGTAAATTGCAATAGTTTTTTTTATAGTCGACTATAAAATTAAAGTCCGAGCACTTGGAATCGGCATGAATGTGATAATATTTCTCTAATATAAAAAGCCAGAACAACGAAATAAGAACACAGCGTTCAATGCACGTCTTTTTCCTGTGACTGCTGTCACAATACTGAACGTTCGCGAACAATAAAATTTATGAAATTCGAGTACGCGTTCGGTTCGTGTTCGTCAAGCGACTGTTACGAACACGTACCGAACACGAACGAACACGAACATGTTCGTTCAAAAATGTTTTTTTTTTCAAAATAATTTACAATTGAATATATATTCATTTATGATGAATTAAAGCTATATTATTATATTTTGTCTCTTTTATCAAAAATTCATTTTTTTTAATGTTAATGGTCTGCACCATACAGCGTTTCATCGCCACAGGTGGTTTATTATGAATTTATAAAAAAAATGTGTATTTAATTTTTTTTTAAATGGGTACTATTTCCTAAGCGGACGTTTGCAATCGTGCACGTTTGTAAAACGTCCAAAGATTATCAGCCGTTCACAAACGTGCACGATTGCACGTTCAACGTTTGTGTGACGACGTGTGCAATCGTGCCCGATTATGAACGGGCTATTTCCTAGGCGAACGTTTGCTCACGTTTGCCCCCAAAATCGTACACGATACATCAAGCATAAAATTCATTGGCTGATATTTTCTATAATTACGCTTTTCCAATGGCACTATTAATAGATTACTACTGCGAGTTTGGTAATGTGGTAAACGAAAATTGATATTTTCTAATAAATGACTAGAGGATATTTCACCAATGATCAATTTGTGAATAAAAACTTCTTGAGCCACCATTCTACGTTCTTCCAAAGTTATCAACTGAAGCAGCATCAGCCTATCTTCATACTTTGGCAGGTGGAATCTATTTGGCCATTTTAATTTTCGAAGAACATAAAGTAAGAATTGTTTCTGGATTGATTCTATTCTTCTGGTCTGATCCTTCATGTAGACCCCTCCAAACTTGTGAACCATATTCAAGTATTGGTAATACATATGTGTAAAAGAGCAATCGAATGGTCCACGGATCCTTGAAATCACGACCAAATCTTTTGATCCAAGCTAGTCTTGATTTGGCTTTTGCTATGATGTATTCAATGTGTGATTTGAAATTGAGTTGACTATCAAGAATAACTCCCAAGTCCCTGATTTCAATGACTTCGTCTCCAATGATATAGTTATGAATTAAAACACGGAATTGTATTTGTTCTTTTTTTACCACCTTAAGTGACTTTGCTATTTTAATTCCACGTAATTTTTATAAAAAACAAATGAAATAATTTTTCGGATGCATTTCGACTGTGTCAGTCATCCTCAGCGAGCTTCAATATCAAACTAAAGTACAAGTGTAGCGTACACCATCAAAGAAAGTGCGAAAACAATATTACAACAATAAAATTGCAAGAAAAAGTCATTTGTATATCTCCAATAGTTTGAACAACGGTGACCGAATCGGCGCTTCCATTGTATTCATCGAGATTCGTCTGTTCAAATACATGTGTATGCTCTCATAGGCATCCAATTTGTGTGTTTCTCTGACTTGTTTGACCAATTCTATGTCGTTAATATTCCAATTTGTATGTTCATATTCCAACGCGTGCAATGCGACAGCTGATTTTGTTGCTTGTTGCTTGTTTACACTATTCAAATGTTCTTTGAAACGTATACCAATGCATCGCTTTGTTTGGCCGATATAATTTTGATCGCACGCATTACAAGTGATTTTGTATATTCCGGATTGTTTTAATGGCTCTGTTTTGTCTTTCAACTGAACCAACAAATTTTGAATTTTTCCATTGCTTGAATGAACCAATTCAAAATTGTTTTTCTTGAATGCCATTTTTAATTTGTTTGTAATCTCAGGAATATACGGAACACTGATTCGTTTCATCGGTTGTGTGTCAACTGATAGTGTCGTTGTATTGTGTTTGTTGATTTTCTTGGAATGCAGTGCGATTAATGTATCGATCAAATGCTCTGGATAACCATTCAGCAGCGCGGCATATTTTATTGACTTCACCTCTTCCATGAAATGTTTGACGTTTAATGGTATTCGGCATAGGCGGTGTATCATGCTGTGGAAAGCTGCTCGTTTATGTGTCATTGGGCAGTGTGAATCAAATGGAATGTAGCGTGGTTTATTCGACGTTTTTCGATATATTGAAAATTCAATGTTGTTTTGTTCAATTTGATGTCCAAAAATGGTAATGAACCATTTTCTTCTGTTTCAATGGTGAAATTTATCGTTGGCCACTGCGAATTTAGTAAATGTAGAAAATCTTCTTGTGTGTTCTTTTTGATTACTGCTGCAACATCGTCAACATATCTGAACCAAATGCGTGGCAATGATTCATTTGTTTTCAATGTCATTTCGAAATGTGACATAAACAAATTCGCTAAGAATGGTGATAGCGCGTTTCCCATGCAAGTGCCTTTATCTATTTTATAATATTGTTTATCAAACTGGCAAATGTTTAAGTCCATGCATGTTTTGGTTAGGTTTAAAAATAAAAGTCTTTTGTTTTCGCACGGTTCCACTTCATTCAACCAATTTTCAAGGATTTTTATTGTCTCCGGAATCGGGATGCTAGGAAACAATGACTCAACATCAAAAGACACAAGTAATTCATTTTCTCCGATGTGTACATCTTTCATTTTGTCGCAAAATTCGAAACTATTTTCGACATATAAACCTTTTGGTTTCGGATATTCGCTGAATTTCTTCACTAACCATTTGGAAATGTTTTCTGTTGGTGCATTGCAATTGGAAACAATTGGCCTCATTTTTAAGTTAGTGGTGTCTTTATGTGTTTTTGGTAAACAATATAGCTTCGGTACCGATGGATTTGATGTCAATAAATTCCATTTCGTTCGCAAATCAAAAACTTTTTCCACTTCTTTTAGTGCATTGTTTGTTTTTCGAATCATTGAAGGGAGTGGATCTTTTTTAAGCAATTGAAAACTACCGTTGTTGATGGTTTCTATCACTTTTTCTTTGTATTGTGCACTGTCCATTATCACAATGTCTCTACCTTTATCTGATTTCATGTACAAACAGTCTTTTTTCTTTAAAGATATCAAAACGGCACTGAATTTTGAAAAACTAAACAAAAAACTTGAGAAGTTAAAAAATGTGAAGTTTATCAAAGACAGAGAGAGACAGAGACAGATCCGATCCGGAATTGAATGTGAAAATATCTCGTTCGTCACAAACATTTCTTCAAAATCTTTTACAAAAGAAGAAATGGATTTATTGCAAAAAGGTTTGAAATTCACACCAAAACCGAACAAACCGGCAATGATCGATCTGATGGCGGATATTGAAACAGGAATTAAACACTCATCAGAAATGGTAAAACAAGAGATACGCAAAGTTACCACCGAAGCAATCAAAAAACACCAAAAAAACAAATCTAAAAAAGAATGTTCAAAATTCAGTGCCGTTTTGACAAACAACAAATCTTAAGCTTTTTAAATTATCATGAATAAAATGCGACAACCTGGAATTGTACTTTCGTTTTTCGATGTCATCAGGCAAGGCATTGATAAAAAGAAAGTACAAGAAAAATTCCCGAGCAGTCCAGATCAGATCGGTCACGATGTACAGTTCACTCTGGCATTCAGGCAAAAAATTACAAGTGCACCGGGGTGAGGGTGCACCTGCACACACCATTTTTTGTCAGAATACGGGCTACTGTTCGCCGTCCAAGTCAAACGACGTAAGGGGATGATAAAGAGTGAGCGGTCTAAGCATGGATCTTAGACAGGCACTGGTATCCCGTCAGCATCGTCTGATTAGCCATCTTATTTTGGTCTGTACCGCTTCCAGTTGTGTTTACCACTCATTCGCATGTGAGGAAAGTGTTTAAGATTAGTGAAGAGCCTGCCATCTCCCCCGCGAGAACAAATACTGTGCAAAATTGAGTTACCTGGGGGGTGCTCATGTAGAGCATATTTTGGGAAGTTGCGATAAAAGGTCCGCCAAAGATCCTATACGAGTGCCGGAGTCTCGAATACTTCGTTCGGTATTTTACGCACAGATGTGATGAAGTTTGAGCGACCGCTGGTATTTTTGAAATTCTCCGACACTGAGTTCGCATATTTGCACATTTGGGCAAGTGGTGCTGCAAGGGTTACTCTCATCTTTTTGTCAGTAATTCGTATGTACTCTGTCCGACGAAGATTACGTTCATTGGGGTTAACCTCGATGTCTGCTCGAACCGATGGGCAGTTCCAATGACCGTTCAGAATGTCGTACAGAGTCGTAATTGCCACGTTTACTCTTCTGCGCTGAAGTGGATGCATCTGCAGTTTTTCCAATCGCTCCACATATGATGAGATGTGGAAGCCATTAGCTGGAGATGGATACTCTTTCAGAGCGAACATAGTGAACTGCTTCAGCACTCTCTCTATTTTATTAATGTGTACTTCAGCATGCGGCATCCATACAATACTGCAATATTCGAGGAGAGACTGGACCAGCGCATAATAAAGCGCTTTCAAGGTTTGTGTATCAGGGATGTCATAACAAAACCTTTTAACAAACCCCAGAGCCGCAGTCGCTTTTGCAGTGATGACTTCAATGTGTTGATTGAAAGTGAGTTTGCTATCAATGAGCACACCCAAATCTCTGTGTTCATCGACTCGTTTGAAAGTGTAGTTGCCATATGTGTAAGTGGTCATAGTGGGCTCTTTTAGCCTGTGTATTGTCAGCACAACACATTTGTCAAGGTTCAAATGAAGCGAGTTCTTGTCACACCACTCCCTGAGTTTATCAATTGCAAGTTGAAGCGTGGCGCTGTCTTCCGGTTTTCTAATGATTTTTGTAATTTTTATATCATCAGCATACAATAGAACAACAACATCCTCCATGTCTTTGATTATGTCATTTATGAATAACAGGAACAACGTTGGCCCAAGATGGCTACCCTGAGGTACTCCTGATGTCACGTTGAAATCTGTTGATTCACTTTTCCCATAGTTGACAAATTGAGTTCTGTGTGTCAGGTATGATTGCAGCCAGTTTAGCAAATTTTGAGGCAAGTTGAATTTAATCAGCTTCTGTTGAAGGATTTGATGATCAACCTTGTCAAATGCTTTGCTGAAATCAGTATACAGAACGTCAATTTGAGCATGTTCATTCAAACCCCCATGGGCATAATGCACAAATTCGGTCAAGTTTGACGATGTTGATCTGTGCTTCAGGAACCCATGTTGGTTTGGTGATAATTTGTCGCAAATCAGTGCTAGTAATTTGACGTTTACAAGGTGTTCGAAAATTTTTGCAATAGTTTGCAGTTTGGCGATACATCTGTAATTTTCGATATTCGATCTAGCACCCTTCTTAAAAATCGGTGTGACACTGGACCGCTTCCATTGATCCGGGAAAATGCCAAGAGCTAGAGATTCATTGTAAATTTCAGTTAGCGGTGTTGCCAATGATGCCGCACATCCTTTCAGTAATAGTGGGTGAATCCCATCTGGACCCACACCTTTTTTAGTATTGATGTTGGCTAGCTCCTCACGAACAAATTGAGCTTCAAGTTGGAAGCAACTTGAGTTTGATTGCGTTGGTGATTGTTGAGTTGACGGATTTGGAGTTTTAGTTAGAACTGGATCATAGTTGCTGCAGAAGAATTCAGCAAACATATTCGATTGTGACTTCTCATCTGAAGTTTTGACATTTTTGAAATGAAGTGTTTTCGGCTTATGGTCGGTGGTTTTTTTAGACTGCACAAATGTCCAAAATGATGCTGGACGATGCCTAAGCGAGGACTTCAGTCTATCAACATAGCCATCGTATAGCTCAGTACTGAGCTTATTAAACTGTTCATAAGCAGCTTCGAAGTTTTGTTTGTTGCCCGTCCTCTTGTATCTCTTCCATTCCTTAGCTTTTTTGTTTTTCAACGCTTGTAGGTGCTTGTTTAACCATGGGCATTTTTGTTTATCCCTTACCAGTTGTGATGGGATATAGCGCTGAATTGCTTCGTCAAGAGTATTGTGCAAAATTTTCACTTTTTCAACAAGTGATTTGTTTGAAAAAAGCGCTTCAAAATTAATAGCACCTAAATGGCGGTTCATTTCATAATAGTTGCCCTTTTTAAAAATGAACTGGCGCTTCGGTTCAGTGTTGGCGCTGCGATGTGCTGCATGCCATTCAAATGACACCAGGATCGGTGGATGGTAAGAGTCCACCTTATCCACATCAACCATAGGCTTCGCTCGATCAATTGAGCAGTTGATGTAGTCATTTGTGAAGAATAGATCGAGTAATTTACCCCTTGAATTTCGGATGGAATTCACTTGATGAAGTCCAGCACCCATTAGTTCCGTGATGAAGTTCTCAGGAATTGCTGAACCAAAATTTGATGGGACTAGCACATTAGCGTAGTCATCATCGATTGCCCAGTCAATCATTGGAAGGTTGAAGTCACCAACAACCATGATGATGTCCTCTGGTTTCGTTGAAATTGAATTGATTGCGGACGCGTGCTTCCCATAATCATCAAGTGATGAGTTTGGTGGAATGTATGCACTATAATAAATAATGTCTGGGATTTAGTGCGAGCTTTTATACATACGTATTCCAGTTTGTCAGCTCCCGGGATAACAATTCGCTCGCTGGTGAAGATTTCATTATTCATCGCTATTAAGACGCCTCCTCCTCGTTGTTTGGATCTATCCTTACGATAAACATCGTAGGTGTCGTCAAAAAATTCAGCATCGTAGTGACCGTCATGGAGCCAGGTTTCTGTCAGTATGATGATGCTGTAGTCAAGCGAGGAAGATGAGCGATGAAATGTTTTTTGCTTGTTGTTCAGACTGCGCACATTCTGGTAATAGACGGTAATTTCCGTCTCGTCGTTCTGGTTTGTGTTTGTATGACAGCCCAATTTTACATCATGAGAGATGCAAATGGATTTTGCATCAGAAGTGCCAATTGTTGCTGCATATGTAGTTGTTGCAGTGACTGGCTGTATCGGCGATGCAGTTGGTTGGCCACTCGTTTTTTGAATGGTTATTACGCTCGTTGTTGTTAACGCTGATTTTGCAATTTTTGTTGGTGTTGCGTTCGTTGTTGTTGCGAATATCATTATGGCGATTTTTGGTTTTGCGACCGTTGTTGTTATTTTCGCCCTGGTTTCGCTCGATTTTGTTGCAAAAATTTATCTCTGATCGATTTTTTGTCAATGATCGCTTTTCAGAATTTGGTCGCACCGCGAAAGGGTTAAAAACACCATTTGCTGTTTTTTTTGTGCCATTTCGATCTTGTTTCAAATTATTTGTTCGCTTTTTTGGCACATATTCGCTAGCAATGACACCATTGGGCCATATGGAAGAATCAGCGACAAGGTTGAAATATTGCAAGGGCATTGTCAGTTTGAATGAAACGAATGTCGAACGAGAATAGTTTTGGTTTGGGCGAACCAATTTCGTGACTTGAATTCGATCAGCATACATTTTGGTGCTTTCATTTTTCAATAGAAACGCTTCAACATCCGATTCTCGAGTATTAACGTTGAATGGAGTGATGTGAAGAGCGCGATCTAGCTTACTAATCACAACACTAGTACCAGTTGACATTGGCATGGGACATCAAATTTTGGTTCAGCAATTCCTGAGAACTTCATCACGGAACTAATGGGTGCTGGACTTCATCAAGTGAATTCCATCCGAAATTCAAGAGGTAAATTACTCGATCACAAATGACTACATCAACTGCTCAATTGATCGAGCGAAGCCTATGGTTGATGTGGATAAGGTGGACTCTTACCATCCACCGATACTGGTTTCATTTGAATGGCATGCGGCACATCGCAGCGCAAGCACTGAACCGAAGCGCCAGTTCATTTTTAAAAGCGCAACTATTATGAAATGAATCGCTATTTGGGTGCTATTAATTTTGAGGCGCTCTTTTCAAACGAATCACTGGATGAAAAAGTGGAAATATTTCACAATACTCTTAATGAAGCAATTCAGCGCTATGTCCCATCACAACTGGTAAGGGATAAACAAAAATGCCCTTGGTAGACAAGCACATACAAGCGTTGAAAAACAAAAAAGCTAAGGAAGGGAAGAGATACAAGAGGACGGGCAACAAACAAAACTTCGAAGCTGCTTATGAACAGTTTAATAAGCTCAGTACTGAGCTATACGACGGCTATGTTGATAGACTGAAGTCCTCGCTTAGGCATCGTCCAGCATCATTTTGGACATTTGTGCAGTCTAAAAAAACCACCGACCATAAGCCGAAAACACTTCATTTCAAAAATGTCAAAACTTCAGATGAGAAGTCACAATCGAATATGTTTGCTGAATTCTTCTGCAGCAACTATGATCCAGTTCTAACTAAAACTCCAAATCCGTCAACTCAACAATCACCAACGCAATCAAACTCAAGTTGCTTCCAACTTGAAGCTCAATTTGTTCGTGAGGAGCTAGCCAACATCAATACTAAAAAAGGTGTGGGTCCAGATGGGATTCACCCACTATTACTGAAAGGATGTGCGGCATCATTGGCAACACCGCTAACTGAAATTTACAATGAATCTCTAGCTCTTGGCATTTTCCCGGATCAATGGAAGCGGTCCAGTGTCACACCGATTTTTAAGAAGGGTGCTAGATCGAATATCGAAAATTACAGATGTATCGCCAAACTGCAAACTATTGCAAAAATTTTCGAACACCTTGTAAACGTCAAATTACTAGCACTGATTTGCGACAAATTATCACCAAACCAACATGGGTTCCTGAAGCACAGATCAACATCGTCAAACTTGACCGAATTTGTGCATTATGCCCATGGGGGTTTGAATGAACATGCTCAAATTGACGTTCTGTATACTGATTTTAGCAAAGCATTTGACAAGGTTGATCGACAAATCCTTCAACAGAAGCTGATTAAATTCAACTTGCCTCAAAATTTGCTAAACTGGCTGCAATCATACCTGACACACAGAACTCAATTTGTCAACTATGGGAAAAGTGAATCAACAGATTTCAACGTGACATCAGGAGTACCTCAGGGTAGCCATCTTGGGCCAACGTTGTTCCTGTTATTCATAAATGACATAATCAAAGACATGGAGGATGTTGTTGTTCTATTGTATGCTGATGATATAAAAATTACAAAAATCATTAGAAAACCGGAAGACAGCGCCACGCTTCAACTTGCAATTGATAAACTCAGGGAGTGGTGTGACAAGAACTCGCTTCATTTGAACCTTGACAAATGTGTTGTGCTGACAATACACAGGCTAAAAGAGCCCACTATGACCACTTACACATATGGCAACTACACTTTCAAACGAGTCGATGAACACAGAGATTTGGGTGTGCTCATTGATAGCAAACTCACTTTCAATCAACACATTGAAGTCATCACTGCAAAAGCGACTGCGGCTCTGGGGTTTGTTAAAAGGTTTTGTTATGACATCCCTGATACACAAACCTTGAAAGCGCTTTATTATGCGCTGGTCCAGTCTCTCCTCGAATATTGCAGTATTGTATGGATGCCGCATGCTGAAGTACACATTAATAAAATAGAGAGAGTGCTGAAGCAGTTCGCTATGTTCGCTCTGAAAGAGTATCCATCTCCAGCTAATGGCTTCCACATCTCATCATATGTGGAGCGATTGGAAAAACTGCAGATGCATCCACTTCAGCGCAGAAGAGTAAACGTGGCAATTACGACTCTGTACGACATTCTGAACGGCCATTGGAACTGCCCATCGGTTCGAGCAGACATCGAGGTTAACCCCAATGAACGTAATCTTCGTCGGACAGAGTACATACGAATTACTGACAAAAAGATGAGAGTAACCCCTGCAGCACCACTTGCCCAAATGTGCAAATATGCGAACTCGGTGTCGGAGAGTTTCAAAAATACCAGCGGTCGCTCAAACTTCATCACATCTGTGCGTAAAATACCGAACGAAGTATTCGAGACTCCGGCACTCGTATAGGATCTTTGGCGGACCTTTTATCGCAACTTCCCAAAATATGCTCTGCATGAGCACCCCCCAGGTAACTCAATTTTGCACAGTATTTGTTCTCGCGGGGGAGATAGCAGGCTCTTCACTAATCTTAAACACTTTCCTCACATGCGAATGAGTGGTAAACACAACTGGAAGCGGTACAGACCAAAATAAGATGGCTAATCAGACGATGCTGACGGGATACCAGTGCCTGTCTAAGATTCATGCTTAGAACGCTCACTCTTTGTCATCCCCTTACGTCGTTTGACTTGGACGGCGAACAGTAGCCCGTATTCTGACAAAAAATGGTGTGTGCAGGTGCACCCTCACCCCGGTGCACTTGTAATTTTTTGCCTGAATGCCAGAGTGAACTGTACATCGTGACCGATCTGATCTGGACTGCTCGGGAAGTTTTCTTGTACTTTCTTTTTATCAATGCCTTGCCTGATGACATCGAAAAACGAAAGTACAATTCCAGGTTGTCGCATTTTATTCATGATAATTTAAAAAGCTTAAGATTTGTTGTTTGTCGATAGTAACCCGGGACTCCGTAGAAGCATGGACTTGCCGGTGTTTACGCGGGACTCGGGAAAATTTAGCCCCTACGAAGTATAGCACACCCCTTCATCAGTCAAACTCTAATGATGTGGTTTTAGTGAGGTTTTCCACGACACAAATTGTCCTCACACACGAAACATTAATCATGGGATGACTAATTTCGAACTACTCAAAATGACCAAGTCACGTATTGTGATATTTTTTCGACTATTTTACTTAAGCTGTGATATATCTTTAACGTAGCGTCCTTTTGACTATATAATTCTTTTAGATTATGCATATGTGCCTTAGTTTTCTTATATTTCTGTTCTTTTTGACAGTAAATGGCTCAAATATTGTATTATACGTTTCTCATTGATGTATCGGGACTAAATCCCTTGTTTCGAAAAAATCCGGTTTTTTCAAGGAGGCTTCGCTAACTTGTTTTCCTGTAACTGTACTAATTATTCAGCCAGAACTTGGCGGTGACAAATAAATAAATAAAAAAATAAACTTTTAAAAAAAAAATTATTATTATGGTGAAAACGGTTATAGTTTCGGTAGTTATTGAAATTTCGATGGTCAAATCGAGTACCATTATTTTGATTCAGCTTTACATTTGTAAACTGTTTATTCGTATTCTGAGCTCTTTTATTGTTTTGATTTACTTTTGTCTTATGTGAGTTTTGATTTGTTGGTTTATTTTGTTGTGTCACAAACTCTCTAGCTGTAAAATCATTCTCCCATAATTGTTTATCCATGATTTGGTCATATACAGATCTTCTGAATGTTAAAATCTTGAAACTTGTGTACTTTTTTATTTTATTTTTTCGACTTCATAGTTTGCTGACATGGAATAGATCTGAATCGAGCTGTGTACCACTTTTTATGCGTTTTACAATGTCAGTTGTTGTTTTTTCATCGAATTTTGAAACATGAATTGAAAAAATGTCATTTTCACTTCGTTTTCGTATTGTTTTATTTGTTTGAATTCGTCTTTACATAGTTCACAAACTACCGAAAACGGTGAATCGACATCGAATGAAGTTTTGAAATTGGCAATTTTGGTTTCATCATTGACAAAATTCGATTTTCCTCTGTCTTGGAGAAGTAGGCCAAATCGTTGTAGAATTTCTTTCACAGGATTAATTAGTGTTCTATGTGACATGCATTCGATGTAGATTGGTTTAAAACAAAACCAATTTTACCAATTTGGCGTTTCCATTTGATTTACATTGAGACTTGAGCTGAAGTCTGGTTCTGTTTTACATGAACTGTCAAGCATTTTTTTTCGTTTAAGAGAATGTATACATCGACACAGCCTTTTGTCGACTTATACTCCCGGTTGCCGTTTCAAATTTGAAATTGGAAATTATGGGGCATTTTATTGATTGGAAACAGTTTATGTGATGCCATTTTAATGTTAATGGTCTGCACCATACAGCGTTTCTTCGCCAGAGGTGGTTTATTATAAAATTACAAACATGTATATAAAATTTGTACAAATTTATTTATAACCAATGTTTGATAGCACCGATCAGTTAACCTATTTGCCAACACTAACGGTTACGGAGCAAAACGCTGCGATTAACTGATTTCAAAATTGATTATTACATTTATTTTCTTGAAGTTTTAAAATATTCAATTAATCTCTTTTTTATGGTATCTGTGCTCATATAGAAATTAACTAAATATATATCACAATTGGGAATCTTTTTATCAGAAAATTCATTGAATAAAATATCAAGCATAAAATTCATTGGCTGATATTTTCTATAATTACACTTTTCCAATGGCACCTGCTAATAGATAACTACTGCGAGTTTGGTAATGAGGTAAACGAAAATTGATATTTTCTAATAAATGACTAGATGATATTTCGCCAATGATCAATTTGTGAATAAAAACTACTTGAGCCACCATTCTTCGTTCTTCCAAAGTTATCAACTGAAGTAGCTTCAGCCTATCTTCATACTTTGGTAGGTGGAATCTATTTGGCCATTTTAATTTTCGAAGAACATAAAGTAAGAATTGTTTCTGGATTGATTCTATCCTTCTGGTCTGACCCTTCATGTAGGGGTTCCAAACTTGTGAACCATATTCAAGTATTGGTAATACATATGTGTAAAAGAGCAATCGAATGGTCCACGGATCCTTGAAATCACGACCAAATCTTTTGACCCAAGCTCGTCTTGATTTGGCTTTTGCTATGATGTGTGATTTGAAATTGAGTTGACTATCAAGAATAACTCCCAAGTCTTTGATTTCATTGACTCTCTGGATGACTTCATTTCCAATGATATAGTTATGATTAATTGTTGTACCCATTCGGTGAAACCTCATTAATTTGGTCTTCTTAACATTCAATCTAAGATCATTGCGACTGAAAAGAATAGAAATGTTTTGTCATTTGTAATTTCAAGCAATCGTTCTCAGACTCAATATGTTTGGACAGTCTAGCATCATCTGCAAATGAAAGTAATGTAGAATCTTCAACATAATATGGTAATTCTATGATAAATAATAAAAACAATGTGGCTCCAATTGGGTAGCCCTGACCTGTACCAGAGGTAACATCAATTGGGATTGACTTCGTATAATCGATTTTTACTATTTGCTTTCTGCCATTCAGATAGGCTTCAATCCATCTTAGAATCTCGTGGTTCAGACCCATGACACTGAGTTTGTGGATCAGTAGAATTGAACTCGTTGAATTCATTAGAGCCATCAAAATATAAAAGAAATCGAAAGTGCGTAAAATTTGTGGATGCTCTTAAATTTTTCGAATATGCGAACGTGCGGAATTTTACGAGGATTTCGCCTAATCAGAACTTACATTCGAAATCATCGAATAAGTTTCGCACGAACGAATGAAATTTTTGGTTGTTCGTTGACAACTCTAGATGAGACCAAAAATTAAATGATAGATGTCTTATATGAGAACATAAAATCATGTTTAGAATTTTCAATAACTGAATTTATCACTACATGAAATGTAAAAATACAAAAAAATCGCTTTTAATTTTTCTTCTTCTTATCCAATAACAACAGAGAATTTTCTTATTTTTTTATAAATACACCGAGATAATTGAAAAACATGTCACGAACATTCAAGATCATATATGTTTGTTCATATGTTCTCCTTTTTCGTTCGTGTTTGTTCGTGGTTGCAAATATAGCGTTCGTGTTCGTGTCTTTGCGAACGAGAACGAACACGAACAGTTCATGTTCGTGAGCAGCCTTAATGCGGAGCTCTTCAGGTTTTCGGGGTTCGGGGTTAGTTAGAAATGAAATAAATTCGTGTTACATATGTCGACAGTAATGCCCGGATTACCGTTGGAACGAGGTATGCGATGGGTGTTATCTCCGTAGTAACGATTAGGACCTATTGTGGACTTCTACGGACTTCCGGGTTACTATCGACAAACAAAAAACTTAAGTTTTTTAAATTATAATGAATAAAATGCGACAACCATTTCACTTTCGTTTTTCGATGTCATCAGGCAAGGCATTGATAAAGAGAAAGTACAAGATATATTCCCGAACAGTCCAGAACAGATCGGTCACGATGTACAGTTCACTCTAGCATTCAGGCAAACACGAATTCAGGCAAATTACAAGTGCATCGGAGTGAGGCACCGTTTTTTGCCAGAATACGGGCTACTGTTCGCCGTCCAAGTCAAACGAAGTAAGGGTGAGCGGTATAAGCATGAATTGAATTGAATTTAATTTATTAAACGAATGATATCACAGTGGACGGCAGTCCACACGAGTGACGAAAGCACCTCTAGTGCGAAAAGTCTACTCAGTATATATACAGCAAGTTTCGAACTTTGTATCTATGAGTCCGAGCGTTTTGTGTCATATACCATCTGAAAGGTCTTTGAAAATTAGCGCAAAAAAAGTATACACACTCTAAATTTTACCAACCACAAGTGGAGATATCGCAGTGGGAAAATTTCGGCCATAATCGGGGTAAAAATAGATTCTATATTTTTGAACCTGATATTTTATGATTCTACGCGTTAATACGAATCCAACAACACCCCAACCATTAAAATCGGACCATATGTTGAAAAATTATGGCCATTTGAATTTTATTCGTGGCGCCTCCATCTATCAATTTATAATATTTTTTGGGTATGTATGTATGTATGTTCGTACCATCTCCCGATTTTTTTCAAACTTTCAGGGATTGTAGTACATGAAAAACTAAGCAACTTTTGTTCTGGAAGTTTTTGGTTTGGCCGCCATCTTGGCCGCGGCCGGCCTCTAAATGCCAAAAAGTGACCACCACGGCCACAGCCACTGTGGCCGAACCACTTGATATTTCTCAGACATACGCATATCGTTGGAAAGGTATTGAGATAAGCTTCCAAACGACACCCATTTGAATTTTAAATTTTCAAGTTGGTAGGCCATTTTTGGCCAAAAACTGAAAAACGGCCACTTTCTGGCCATTTTTTCTCCACTTTTTGGCCATTTGCTCGAAAATGGCCCAAGACTTTTGATTCATATTTTCAGGGTTATTGGCCCTAACCCTGGTCTAAAATAAGCCATATCGCATATATTCCACAAAATTCGTTTTTTCGAGATATTGGCATATTTATTCAAAAGTCACCCTAAAAACACCGAAAAATGCATTTTTTGGCACATATGCACCCTAATTTCGGGGATCAAAAACTTGTAATAATATTTAATTTGATTTTTACAGCAAATTAAAAAGAGCCAAATTAAATGTTCATCCAAAGTAATCAGTATTTTCAATAAATTTTCACTCGTACAATGCAAAATAATAGCAAAAATTCGGAAATGCAAGACATTCATTGTCAATATTCAGTTTGTGGTTTCATTTAATATACTTTCAATGAGCGCACACATTGAAATTGCATGCATTGCCAAAATCTATGATATCAAATGAAAAACCTCTGAACGAGGTAAAAATCGAGTGACAAAAGCAAAATGCAAAATACAAAATTTGTGATATGAAATTTGTGCCGAAAAAAAGTTATTTGAATTTTGTAAACAATTTTTCAGTGCATTAGTGCGTTCGGTGCGTAAATAAAAAAAACACACAATTTCAGCAACGCACCGAACGCTCTAATGCACTGAA